>ML803949.1:242060-256310 GCA_009831015.1 Picea engelmannii
TATCCCTTCATTTGATGGATAATAATAAAGGAAGGACCTGGCAATTTCTCTGGTGGACGTAGCCCACACTGGGTGAACCACGTAAATCTGTGTCTCTCTTGTATTGTGTGTCTTTTGTGTTTTGTTTATGCATTTGTTTTATTTTATTACTTCGCGGTCCTATTTTTCTAACACATCTCACCATAATCCTGCATATCCTTTCAATCTAGTGACAGCATGCTTGACCTTCTTGTCCTCTTCGACATCTTCATAGTCAAAGTATGTGTCCAGAGCTCTAATCCAATCTAGAAGCTACTCTGCGTCCATATTTCCCTCATAAACTGGGATGTCCATTTTCGCTCTTGCACCAATTCTTGCAATAGATATGATCAAATGCTCGTTTGTTGCATCTTCAACTGCAATTTCTTCCTCATGGTCAACCTCAATCTCACTTTCGGAATCACTAAGATCCCCAGCACTGACTGTGCGTCTTTGTGTTATTTCCATGTCTTCGAGTCTAACTCATAGATAACGCATCTCTCTCTCCATGGTTGGATCAGTCATCTACCTACCTCTTCTTCTCAACATTTCCCTCTCCTCTGGTGGATCAGGTTTTTTCCTATCCCTTCTCCTTGGTGGCATGGTGAATTTGTTTTTTTTCTCTGCTATAGAAAGCAAAGAACCTTTCTTTGCTCTGATACCAAATTGATGCCTAACGCACACTCCCTCCATAACCCGCAAGTCGGAAGGTCCACATCAACACAAGATCTTTTCTTTACCATTGGCCCAAAGAACTCTAAACATCTCTTCTATTCCCCTATCGGTAAATCTGCACCCACAACAAACTCTCACGGGACCCCCTCTTTACACTTGGGAGATCATATTTTGCAACTTCGCGAATCTAGTGGCCAAGCGTTGGTCTCTCGAATCCCCTAAACCTGAAACAATCAACGCTGACTTTTCCTCTTCCTTTCAAAATTTTCCCTATCACGATGTCGAGAAACTTGTCTCCCCGACTCCTGAATTCTGATTTGTCGAAACTCCGATACGTTCACACAGTTGACCTTTCAATGGACCTTTCACCCCATCGGCACTTCGGACTTTGCGATATTGCGAATCCTAATGCAAAGGTTTCGAAACTTTACTCCACGATTCTCCAAAATGGTCAACATAGTTTGACTCCATGTCAATAGTACGCCACTTGTCCACTCGCTAACTCTTCCGTGGTCCACACAATCCTCTTAGATTTTGGGACTTCGGGTTTCGGAATATCACGATTTTCATTACAAGGTTTATGGGACTTCCACCCATGAAAACCCGATACAATATTCGCGTGTAAATCCAACGACCCTTGTGGCTTGTATCTACGGTCCTACTCCTCCTGAGCTTAGAATCTATCGACGCTTTCATCGTAACTTCCTTTCTCCTCCGTGAGATCTGGTGGCTCATAGGACTTCGCGGATTCTCCACCAAAAATTCTGACCATCCATCTTTCCCTCTTAGAGCTCATCCACTTGCGACCTCTCGTCACTGTGATTTCCTTCAACGACTTCAAAGGCTTCGAATCCTTCTGAACTTTCTCCAACTTCGAGTCTTTTAGAACTTCTTGCGCACACTCCGTGCAGTAGACTTTCAACCACTTCCAAGTGTTAAAACCTTTGACTGGCACACTCTTTGCAGTAGCAGTCTCTAAGATCTTCGCTCAAGTTCGAAACTCTGAGAATTCACTCAGCCTACGCACTCCTTGCAAGGCTCCTGTGCCTTCCTGCACTTCTGTGGAAATAAGAACAAAATCTATCTCTCCTGAGCTTTCAGAGACAAACCTCTGAACCTTTTGTCAACACACTCCTTGTGGACACTTCAACTGCACCCCTTGCAGGAACTCTTGCTCAGATAGAGAAACAATTGAAACTCATTCCATTACCCTTTCCTCTGAGATTTCATAGATTCAACAAAAAATCATTCATACATAGCATAAAAGCAATTGCATGATAGAAAGAGTAAAACATTCATGAGCATAACATTCAAAGATTCATACACAGAGAATATATGAACACCATGAGTCTGAATCACAGCTTTCTTTGTATTAATTCAGAACTTCTGTACATGGAGTCTGCTACATAGCTCTCTGCTTCTCTTCTATGCTCTTCACACACACACTCTCTCTAATGTTACAATACACAATGAGGGTGTCTATATCCCATCTTCCCTCTTGCGCTCTAAAACTGTATAATCTAGAATTTAATTCTATCTACTTGCATTAACTACTATAAATGCCTTCTACCTACTAAGGACGAGAGCAAATCGCTCAGGGTTCATTTACATTATACGAGTGCGCTCCTTATTAATTATATTATTCAAGATTGCGCATCAATTTCAAGGAAATTTCAAAATTTGCATTGGCACTTGTCCAGCTGTCTTTTGCTTCCGCGCTAGCTCGCTTGAGATGCTCCTACATCAAGCTCTTTTTCCCAAAACTTCCCTTTTTCACAAAACTCCTTAGTTAACATTTAACATTTACACATTACCCATTGTTGTCATTTATAACCAGTTATATGTGAACATATATCAACAACATATATCAACAATATATCATCAACGAGTCATCACCACAAGAAACAATAAGAACACAAGATATATGTACAATTTTTCTTTTTATTATGGACAACAATCCGAGGGTTTTTCAGCAACAACAAAATATAGTACAACTCTACAAGAGCACCAACTCTATAATGAAATACTCAGCTTACACCATCAACACCAACTGAGATGAGGCAACAATCCTCAATAGATATCAATCTGTAATAGGTACGCGACCTGTCAGTAGTGCAACTCACGTGTGTACTCGCCCTGGCCCACTACAACCCGCGTGTGTACACGACCAATGTATACATAAGTCTGCGTATACCTTCTAAACTATTAGGGTTTATCCTTCAATATCAACTTAGATTCTTTGCAACCAATATATCATTCTCTTTTGTCTTTGACTGTCCAATCCGACCACCATCCAGTCACAACACATCCAAGATTTCTAATAGTCTACTCATGCTCCACAATCAATCAATATGAATGCTATCTCAAGCATGTATAAAAAACTAGTATATCATGTCACCACTGAATCACAAGAGTATTTCTCACTCCATAAACATAAACCACATCACAGTAGCCATACCAAGAATGCCCTAAGAATTCACAATGCAACAAGTAATATTATCCATCAAGACAATAATGTAACCATACCAGTGTCTCAGTGACAAATCTGAGCTCATAGAATGCAGATCTGAAACCTGCTTCAGTATTCAACAACTATTCATTAGCTCAAACACAAATCTTCATGATTTTATCCACTGTACACACCCTATCCTCATACAACCTGCGTATGTATGCGCTCTGGCCCATTACAGCCCACGTACACTTCAGAGACTAGGGTTTCTGAAGTTTCGAGACTTTTGTCGTCAAGATCTTCGATATTGCCAAAACTTTGATGTGTCCATGAGATCCTCTCAATCTCCTCTCTCTTAGAATATATCTTCAAACATGCTCAAGAGATCCACATCAAAGATTCTCTCACAATAAGCTCTCACAAGAAACTCTCCATCAATACACGAAAAGATATTCCCACAAGAAGCTCTCCATTGATCCACACAAAATATGTTTTACAAGAGTCCATATCTATCTTATGTATACTTTCATATTCTAGGTCACTTAACCCATTTCTAGGTTAATTAACCCATTTCTAGGTCACTTAACCTATTTTCCTTATTTTAGGATTAACCACTTTCCATAAATAGAAAGTTCTCCAATTTAAATACTCCTTGATTTTGTCATTTCTCTTTATTATTTAATTAATCCATCTTGACTTTGTCACTTTACTTTGTCATTTAAATAATTATTTCTTCTTTTAGGTCACTTTGACTTCTTTGACCTTGGGGGCTTCAAGCCTTCATATGGGGGTCCTCCAACTTCGTAAGGCCATAACTCTCAAACCGTGAGGAGTTATGTGGAATTCCACATACCACCGGAAATGGCCTGACAAGCACTATCCATCTAGGATAGTTTCACCAACAAATTCATTGATCTTCATCTCATTTTTACACATACAAGCATGGGTCCTCCAACCATTCTTCTAGGATAACTCAATTCGCAAAGCGTCTTCCCGTGAAGGATTTCACCATAAAGGGACCACTTTGGAGTTTATATAGTTGTGCACTTTATCAATAATGATAAGAAAATAATGAGTCATCTATACATTTTTCCAACAATGCATCATATACCAATGAAACCACATCGATCCATATTCAGCATTTATCAATGACAACTCATTGATCTTCATGATATCAATGACAACTCATTGATCCATCTTCATTATGCATATTGATTCATCTTCATCAATTGTTTTCCACGTGACATATATCATTATCATCAAGGGTAATACATATCAATCATTAATCAATCAAACAATCACTTGACATCAATCAATCACGCAATCCCTTGACATCAATCCTTTGACATCAAAATAATCAAACCATTGGCATCAATGACAACATGATCCAACAATTCCTAAACAGGATCATGTATCTCAGACAACAAGAAAGACTCTGTCACATGTGCCAACTCAAAGTAACAGCCTACAGTCCCTCATTCCCGACATGCTTGTCCCACCCCAGGACGTGTTCCTCTTCTCTGCTCAATAGTCCTTCAACTGCCCCACTTCCTTTTCAGGCTTTAACAACAAGCCAAACAGGAAGTCTCAGAGCCCTGTAGCTCCATTTTGGCACCTTCTGGAAATCAATTCCCAACAATTCTCTCACCTATAGAGAATTTATCATGGTCCTGACAACCCGCCTCTTCAGTATCCCATGAGCCTGACAACCCACTTCTTCAGTCCAACTCCCAAGATAACTAGGTACAAATACGGGTATAGGTACAGGTACAAGTACAATTGATAGTAACTAAATGGTATGGTGGACAGTTGAATGAGTCTCTGAATGATGATGGAATGAATGGAAAAATGAACTAAGTCTAAACTATATGTATGCATGTTTCCAACTCGACACTTGTCATGTTGAGAGCTACTTTGGCCCACTTGTCCCCATCCTTAGAACTTAGGATAAAATAATTATCCATACTTTATACTTTAAGGAATATTAATATAATATTCATTTTTGGCTTAAGCTCCCCATCTTAGCCCTTTTCCTTAACTTTTAGCCCCCTCCTTTCCCTAACTAGTGGAGTTTAGTCCCCCATAATATTTTATCGTGGTCGATCTACACACAACGATGTATTATATTAATGATGAGACATATACAAAAATAGGCTCACTAGCCTTTAGCATCTAGGATCTTCGGCATAATTCCACACATAATCCTCCTAGCTTATAATAACTAGCTCACCAGCCTATACAACACAACATATACACAAAGGCTCTCTGGCCTCAAAATCATGAACACTTAATTTTGTTGCGCATGGTATCCTGGAATGTGCTCAATTGCTCAATTTGGCATACAATTGATGCTCCCTTAATACTTGTAATACCATCCTCAAGTGTTGTTGATGCTCTTCATTTGACTTAGAATATATAAGAATGTCATCTAAAAATACAATGACAAACATATCTAAGTATTCTTTGAAAATACCATTCATTAAACACATGAAGACAACTGGTGCATTTGATAACCCAAATTGCACCACTTTGAACTCATAATGACCATACCTTGTTCTGAAAGTAGTCTTGATGGTGTCTTCTTCTTTAATTCTTACTTGATGGTAACCTAACCTAAGATCAATCTTGGAAAATATTTTTTCATCTTTCAATTGATCAAAGAGGTCATCGATCCTTGGAAAATGATACTTATTCTTCACAATTACCTTGTTCAATTGTCTAAAGTCAATGTAAAGTCTCAATGCTCCATCCTTTTTCTTCACAAATAAAACTGGGGCACCCCAAGGTGATACACTTGGGTGTATATTGTTAGGATATTTAGACACTTAGGATTTAGTTAAGATCTACTTGGTCTAATCTGTTGTTAGGTAAAAGTGTGTTTCCTAGTTTGTTTCTTTAGTATGCATTAGTATGCATTTGTAGTTAGGAAATCCGACGGTCATGATATGTTCCCAACATAGAGTGATCTGATGGTTCATATTCTCCTTGATCTTAACAACCATTGATACATGGCTTAACACTTTATTGGTGTTGGTGTCTAAAGATGTCCTAAAAACAACCTTAGTTTAACATTAATTTATCAACCCGGAGATTCATCTTTTATCTCAAGAATATCAACAAAGTCTATGAAGGTAGCCTAAAATTGTGTAGCTAAACCAAATCTAAGTTCATCAAAAATCAAGTTCCTCAAATGTTCACCAAAGATTCTAAGAACTAAATGGAATTGAAATCTGATTACTAAGATGCTGGAAAAAGGAACTAATTAATCTATTGAATTCACTTAACTAGAAAGCAGTAATTGAATCTAAGGACTTGCAAAATTAACTATTAATTATGAATTCTGATTACTGGAAAGGAAATGAAAAATTACTCTATCTAGAGAAAAAAATAACAATTATAATCTAATCAGAAGGGACGGCTAATGTAACTTTGTCGAAAGGAACAACTATTGTAACTTTAGTTGAAAGGAACAACTATTGTAACTTTAACTGAAAGGAACAACAATTGTAAATCTAAGGAAAATGAACAACGCGGATGAAAATGTGAGGAACTGTCAAGAAATAACTTCAGAAATGGAAATTATAATGACAATCATTAATACTTGAGGGAAATGTCTATCTTCTATATGCAAACAATCATAAAATCATTAACACACTTATGCATGTATCCTTGGCTATTGTAAAAGAGATATGAATCACAAAGTAGAAATCAAACTTTGAACTGATACAATTACAGAACGAGATAGTAGCTCCTTCAGACTGGGCCCTCGGTCTTCAGAAGTACTTCTACGAGAAACTCAGTGCACAGAAATGATAAAAACACTCAAAACTTTCATTGATTCCATGGCTGGTAAAACATTTACAAAAACTACTTGTACAGAACAATTCTAAATCTAATTACTTGAATGTGTTTTCTCCTCTGTTTTTCTGGATCTATTACCCTCTTATATATTACAATAGTTTGGGTAAATCAAGCTATCCTGAGGATCGAAAGATACTCATGATTTCTTTACTATTATAAAATTACAATATAGAAAATGCATTATCTTCAAACTGCTTTGTGCCTAAAAAGTCTTCAATCTCCAATAGCTTGTGCATAGACAAAATCTCTTTGGTTATCTTTGACAGTTATTTATCCAATTCTGCAACAAAATCAAACCATTCCAATCGTAAATTAGAATCTATTTAATAAAACTTTATTAACAACCCTAAGAGACATATTAATCATATTCTTTCCTATCTATCCCTAACTATCTAAAGAATCAATCAAAATCATATCATGAATTGTGGGAAAAAGGAATATATTTATACCTTTCTCGTAACCCAACATACCCCCCATCTTACCTTATTGCATGTCCTCATGCAATCTAGAGTCTTTCATGTAAACCAATTATACTATAGGGAGGAAAAGTTGGTTAACCAGGTTTCCTGAAACCATGGTTTCTTTTGATTTTGTCAAAAGTGGCGTCCTATCTCTTTTTATTAATTTGATAATCCTTCTGGTAAAATTCTGGAGGAAACCAAAGGAGAGGGGGGTTATACATGCATCCCATCCAAGAAGGTCCTTCCTCCTAGAGTAGTATAGCATATCTTTCTACTCTTAAGGTTTCTACAAAGAAATTCCTATATCCAAAGGGATCTCTACTTTTAACCTCGTCGGAGGATACATCCCATCTTAGCTTGGAAGCAACAAGAGATTCTTCCTTGAATTCTACAAAATATGTGATACCTAAGTGTATGACATGTAAATGGATAAGAGACAATGATTCCACAACCCCTGCCCTTTTCATGAAGGTCTTATGTCACATGATGGCTGGGAAGGATTTTGGAGGCTCTCCTCTAATCCAAAGATCTAAACCAGTTTCCCTATTTATGAACATTTTATGAGCCTTACCCCATCTGACCTGGTTCCTAGTAAAGGATAGGAATGCCTGGAACTGTATGTCCCCTATAAAGAGGCCAAGGTTGTCTCCTCTAACTTATTCCAAAATGAGATTATGGAAATATAATTCACACAGAAGGTACTGTACCTTCTCTTCCTAATCTCTAAAACATGAAATAAATTCTGGAACAGTGGAAAATGAAATGGGTTTACCTACTCTGATGGCCTTCACTCTCAACGATAGATACCATTCTAGCAAGAATAAAACATAATTAGTTGCAGGGGATCTGCAATTAATGGCATTAGAGTAGACATCACAGATGTGTTTGATTTTCTCCAAAGCTTCTTCCAATTGGGGCACCTTTTTGGTCTTCTCTTGGGCTCTGGTAAGAACAACATAAGTCTCACCCTTTGTTGTTGTCATATCCTTCAATTCTTTAACAACCCTTTGATATTCAGTCCTAGTTATCATTTCATGTTGGTGTTGGACCAATGCTTGTTGTGCTTGTGTAATTTCTTCTTTTAGTCTATCGATGATGACACTCTATGCTTGAGATTGAGATGTTTGGTGTTCTTCCATAGCACTCATCTCTTCCTTGGATTGAATCAATGCTTCTTGGGCTTGTCCCAATTCTTCTTTTAGCTTATGAATGATGGCACCTTGTGCCTGAGATTGGGATGCTTGATATTCATTCATTTCTTCTCTGGAGCAAATTAATTCTTGTTGGGTCTATGCAAGCTCTTCTTCCAGTCTATTCATGATAGTACCATGTTCCTGAAACTGCTCCATTATCGTCAGTAATTCGCCTCTGTTTTGAGTCAGGGTTTGCTGAGACTGCGGTAGTTCTTCCTCTAGTCTCCTAATAGTATCATTTTGCTCAAAAAGTTGAGTTGTTTCCTCTAAAATCAGAGTGTTTGTCTGTATCTCAATATCAGCCATCTCTTGTGTTTCTACAGGAATTACATATTCATCTTGAATTTTTGCTTCTTCTACCATTAATTCCTCAGGATCTGTCTGTATTCCTACAGAAGTTGTACTATCTTCTTTCTTAGGAAGAGGGTTTCTTCCTTACATTCTGGCCTTTTTGTTTTTCTTTCTTCTGTGGATCTTGTCTACTAGTTCTAACTGTTTCCTCAATTCCTTGATAATCTCCTTGAGTTTTCCAACTTTCTTCTTTAATACCACAACTCTCTTAGCCTTCTTCCTCAATAATTTGTTTTCTTTCTTTAATTTCCTAATTTATTTCTGGCTTTTGGTTGATTTATGTTTATGAGGGATCTCAAGGTCTTCTTCATTTCATCCAGTAGATGGTTGTCCCTCTATTTATTCCAAGTGCTATGGTTGTACAAGAGGGTGTCATGTTTCAAAAAGAAATTCCTCTTGTGTTGTGTCATCTGGAAAAGACATTTCAATGTTAGGAAAGTCTTCAGCTGGTTTTGAAGAGGAGGAGACATTTCTATCCCATAGCTCTTCAAAAAGTGTCTTTTCAGGTGCTCTGCTACAGGTTGGGTGTCTCTTTGATTATCCTTTTGTGTTGTCTGCTCTGCTTGCTCAATTGCTTGAACATTTTCCTGTAAAGGATGTTCTATGAAATTTTGAAGTTCTTTAGGGTGCTCTGTTGCATCCTGAGCTGCTTTAGTTGTTTCCTAGATTTGTTTGCTTATCTTCCTTGTCATAGAGGGGGATCTAAGAGCAACCATTGTTCTCTTCTTTCTTTTTGTTAATTCTTGAGTTTGTGAGGTCTGGGCCTTAGTGATTTGAGTAGGTTCTGCTTCAACTTCGATCTGAGGTGGTGGAATTTCTCTTTGGGTGGTGGTCGCTTGCTCCAGTTGTGGAGGTCTATTGGCCTCAATGATTTGAGCAGGTTCTGCTTCAAATTCAATCTGAGGTGGTGGAATTTATCTTTGGGTGGTGGTCGCTTGCTTTAGTTGTGGAGGTCTATTGGCCTCAATCAAATTCTCCCAATTCAATTGAGTTTGACTCAATGATTTATCCACTATTATTTTTATTAATCTGTGGTGGCTAATGACAGTAACAGGATCCTTGGACTTTTGTGTTCTCAAAGAAACTTCATGTAGTATGGTATGTAGGAAGAAAGGTAAATTAAGTACTAACTGTTGCTTCAAGGCTACCAGTAATTTGAGATGGCGAGGTCGAATTACATCGTATCGTCCATCGCAGGTGATATACCGTTGGACTATCCCCGCCAATTCCTTCCATGATTCACTGAGTGTGTTGGGATTAAGTCCCTTTCCTTTTTATTCAATTCTTATCCCATTTTTGTGAAAGATTCCATGGCTTCCCTCAGCTTCATGTATTTCCCTGTCCATTGAATTCCTATGTTACGGAGGCATGTGACTTCTGCTACGATTTCCGGGGTAAATGAGATTTGTATGCCTTGGACCATAGAGATTTCTCCTTGCATGTTTTGAAAGAATTCGAGCGTGACGTTTGTGTCATAACCTTGCAAGCGGCTGAAGTACTCGGTCCACCCTAGGTGATGTAGGATTTCTCTTGCCTGTTCTGTAATCTGGAGTAATGTCATCTCTCTACGCACACTTCTACCACACATATTTCTGTGAGAAATAAAGAATGACTATCGTTTCTATTTACAAATTTGGTTAGACCAGCTTTGGAGAAGCAGATGCCAGAAATGGAAAATATTAGTAACAACGAATGTATAAAGACGTGGGTTTTGTATTTATAGCAATCATTACAGCTAGTCGAAAAGTGTGTCGAGCATCCCCCTCATTAATGTAGAGGTCGTCCTCGACCGTCAGTGTAGGTGGAAGTAATGAGTGCAGTTATTTCAGGTGAAAGGTAATGATTGCGTTGTTGCCGCTAGTAGGGGCTAACCATATATAATTTTCAAAAAGAAACATGCCACCAAAAATCATTTAAACGATAGTCATTTGATGTGTGGAATTTGTAAAGTTATTACACCTATGTGCAAAAAAATGATTTATGGATAAAATCAATCAAAAATAAATTAAATCTGTTCATTTTTTTTTAAATAGTCCACATAACATAATATTGTTACTTTTCCTRGTGATTGAGTATAACTGATATGATAGCCTCATTATTTGAGTAAAGGAGAACTAGAGACAYGTAGAAACTTGGTATTTTGGGATAATCTTCCATACCATAGGYAGAGCCACTGCTGCCCACAGGCGTCCATAGCCTTGGCAGGGTTTCCTTTTAACTCTTAAATGAGCCTTTATCCTTAATACACATGTGAATCATCTTTTTCCAAAAAKACTATTATCCTGGTTTGGTAGCCARATGATGATAATSCCACTCACTAGATTGTAACTTAAGTGAACAAGCCAGCTCGTGATGAGACCTCTTGTCCTTTGACAAAAGAAAATGTCAAAGGCCATTACCCTGGTGTGGTATCCATAGTGGGAATGTCACTTACGTTAGTATCCTATGATCGTGGTAGGTTGGCTCATGATGAGACCCCCCGTTCTTTATGAAAAAGGTTTTTTTGTGTATCTTTATTTGTTTGTATCTTTTCTTAATAAATATTTGAATTTTCTTTTCCCAAAAAGACCATTATCCTGGTTTGGTGGCCAGATGATGATAATTCCACTCACTAGATTATAACTTAAGTGAACAAGTTAGCTTGTGATGAGACCTCTTATCCATTGACAAAAGAAAATGTCAAAGGCCATTGCCCTGGTGTGGTAGCCATAATGGGAATGTCACTTAGGTTAGTATCCTATGATTGTGGTAGGTTGGCTCGTGATGAGACCCCCTGTTCTTTATGGGAAAAATTTATTATATATATATATATATATATATATGTATGCATTTTTTTTATTTTTTTTTTAAGGGAGGCTCATCTACTCCTTAAGAGTAAGGGATGGTATAAGGAAGTGTAAAGATGCCAAGTAAAAGTGTGCTAAAGACCCCTTATAATATAGAGTCAGAATATCATTTAGGTATATTTGTATATATAAGGGAAAGAAACAACTTATGGTGGTGATTGATTATGAACAAGGTTTAATATATTTCGGAGAGATTATTCCACGAAATTATGTTTTTTGATAAGGTGTGTGGGACCATCCACAAAATAATGATAGATCGTTGTAATGACGATTAGAGGCAGTATTGGTGAAAATTATTTGATGAAAGCCACACTTACGGAGGAATGGCTAGTGTTTGAATGCTAAAGAAGGGAACGACAATCATGCGAAAAGGAACAACAGTTTTTCTTGTTCAAAAGGAACAACAAGTGCATGAAAAGGGAACAACAGTTGTTCTGTTAAAAAAGGAATAGCAGGCATGCGAGAAAGGGAATAGAAGTTGTTACGTTTCAAAAAGGAACAGCAGGCGTGCAAGAAGGAACAACTGTTGCGCGAAAAGGAACAACAATTGTTCCGTTCAAAAAGGACACAACAGGCACACGAGAAAGGGAACAACAGTTGTTCCATTTCAAAAAGGAAACAACAGGCAGGCAAGAAAGGGAACAATAGTTGTTCCATTCAAAAAGGAATAGTAGGCATGTGAGAAGGAACAACAGCTTCATGAACATGTAAAAGATAGAGTCTGTATGATAAAACAAAATGGGAGTATGGAACAGAAGAAGGTGCTAATTGTAATTATATGTCCTGATTCTTGTTTCCTAGGTGACTTTTTATAAAACAAAAAAACTAACCACTCAGTTGGAAAACTATATACAATATGTATAATATAAACATAATACATCATTTATGGAGTTGGGGTAGTTGGGTTACCTTCCCATCTAGCCAAAATCTGCATCGTAGGGTCTTTACTTACTTCTTGATAGAAAGAATCTTTTGAAGGTGGCTGGTGGTAAAGTCGCAGCTGGTGTCCATTGACCAGAAAGGGTGATCCAGACCCATCGATGGTGCTCAAAGTAACTGTGCCATTATCATGGACTTAATTAATTTCATATGGCCCTAGCCATCGTGTCTATAATTTCCCAGGAAAGTCTTGAAATTTGGAATCATAGAGGAGCGCCCAATCACCTTTCTTGAATGATTTCTTCTTGATATGCTTGTCGTGCCAGGTTGCTCTTTGTCGCTGGATAACAGTTGTGCACTCCACAATAGACAAGCATGCTTCATCCAATTCATTGAGTTGTTAAAGGCATCGTTTATGTGCTTCTGTAAGATTTAGTCTAATTTCCTGAGCCATTCTTAGGGTCTTGATATCGAATTCTATTGGGAAGATGGTTTATTTACCATAGACTAGATGGTAAGGAGAGTAGCCAATGGTGTTATTGTAGGTTGTACGATAATCCCATAAGGAATTTGGGAGCTCAGTAGCCCAATTCTGTCAGTTTGTTGAGACAGTCTTCGTCAGAATTGCCTCTATGACCTTATTGGTGCTTTCTACTTGCCCGTTTTCTTGTGGGTGGTATGGAGAGGTAATTTTGTGCTTGATGTGATAGTTGTCCAAGGTGGTGGTGATTCTATGGCCTATAAATTGTGACCCTCCATCAGTAATTATTTCTCTGGGTAGTCCATACCATACAAACAATTTGAAAAGGAATTTGATGACTACTTATTCTATTGCATTTGGTAAAGCTTCCGCCTCTACCCATTTGGTCATGTAGTCCATTGCAACAAGAATATAGGATTTTTTATTTGAATTTGGATTAAAGATCCTAACGAAGTCCAATGCCCATCTTTCAAATGGTTCTATGACTAGTTGTGTTTTCAAGGGCATTTCATCATCCTAACTTGGTTTCCCCATCCGCTGATAGTTGTCGCATATCTGGACATATTTCTTAGCATCTATGAATATTGAGGGCCAATAATAGCCAATTTGTAAGATTTTGTGTCCATTCCTACGGTCTGCAAAATTTCCCCCACAGGGATCGTCATGTCCTACTTTCAGTATGTCATAGATTTCATCCTCTCGTACGTGTCACCAGATCTGGAGATCATCTCCTATGTGGAAAAGATATCCACTAATCCAAGTGAATCATGCACTACACTCGATGATCAATCGTCTTTCCTTTGATGATAAATTTGTTGGTAATCTTCCCACTGCTAGATAGTTTTCTACATCAGCGTACCAAGGTGGTTTTGTGTCAACAACAAACAGATGCTTATCCAGGAATTGATCCTCAATTGTTAATGAGTCGTCTATTTTTGGGAATCGGGACAGGAAGTCTGGGACAAGATTTTCTCTCCCGGGTCGATCTTTGATGGTGATATCAAATTCCTGCAATAATAACAACCATCGAGTGACC
>ML803949.1:280866-291397 GCA_009831015.1 Picea engelmannii
TCTAAGAAGTCCTCTTACATTTATTATATCTAACTACCATAGTGGGCCTTATTTAATAATATAGTGGACCTAGTCCACCTTACATTGAATGACCTCCACTATTATCACTATGGGCCCTCTGGGCCCCCCCCACTACCTCTCTATCTACCTTACACCATCCATCGTACCTACTTACATACCACCTATGAGCGGTGATATCAACAAAGACATCATGCCTAGATACTTTGAGTACACTCTAATCACCGCGTACCTGCTGAAAGGGGTACGCGTAGTCTGCACAGATCAAGACAAGATTGCAACATTGAATTTTAGTGAATTCAACTTGGGGGATCGTAAAGTCTACATCACACTTTCCCCATACAAGTACCTAACCCAAACCAAGTGAAATAACTCAAAGATCGTCCCTCAGCAATGGACTATGAACCTCACACAGACCACTCTATTGAACGTCATGAGGATCCCACATTTCGTACGTCACCAAGAATTCAATGCCTATGTTAAGCTACTCCTAGCGAGCTACCACGGAGGATACCTATGGTTGAACTGCCGCATCAAAGTTGATCCAACGTTGATCAATAAGATCACAGGTCTTAGCATGCAGGGCCCTGATCCCCATGAATACTATCATGGAAAGACTGTGCTCTTGCTCAAAAGATCAAAGAAGATTATGGCGATGTTGAGAAAGGAGCGTAAGGATAAAAGGTATCCTCTATTCATAGCAGTGTAGTGTGCCTTGCATGTTAGCTGATCTGTAAGGACCGCATCCATTACACCTAAGAAAGAAGGTAATGATGAAGAAGTCGAACAGAGGCTAGAAGATGAAGAGGACTCGTCGAAGAAAAGGAAAGTTTCACCTCTGAAATCTTCCTCCTTTAAGAAACCTAGAACCCCTATAACCAAGATGAAGACCACACTCACCCCAGATGACTTCAGTTTCCTCCTCGACACTATGAACGAAGCTATAGAAGAAATAACAAAAAAGAATAAAGCCAAGCAAGAGGCAATGTACAACAAAATTGAGAGCGAGCTCCAAGGAGTGCAGCAGGCACTTTAGTCTAGCCACGTAGTCTCCACTATGCCCCTTCCAGAAGGAACAACAGAAGAGGGATATGAACCAATTCAACTCTGCAAGATTGCTGCCATAGTCGAAGTATGCCTTCAAAAAACACAGGAAGAAACCACGTAGGCCACCTAGGCCTTAAAGAAAGCACAAGAGGAAATCATCAAGTAGCGTTGAGTTGCGTGACAAGAGAGGGATGCTCTCCAAGAAAAATTGGATGAAGACAGAGCAAAGATCCAAAAATAAAAGGATAAGCTTCTCACGAAGTAGATCAGGATCGAAGAAGTAGTCAACAGATCATTTATCTTTGTGACCAACTTAGAACAGAAAGTAGAAGAACCCTTAGAATGCCAAGTAATGAAGCCTGCTGAATTTATTCAGCAACTTCAACAAAGAGTCATAGAATTATAGCTTCAGACCATACCAAGTACCCCATAAGAAGAGTTCGAACAGTGAGAAATGACTACCCAAAGAACAGTAGAAAGGATTAAAGCACTCACTGAAGAATGCAAACAATTAAGTAGAAGAAGTGCGCAGATACATGAGAACCTAACCGAGAATCCTAAATTGCACAAATTGGAGTCACAACTCCAGGAGGCGAAGCATGAAGCTGAAAATATACAGGTGAAGTTGAAGGCCCTATCACCCATAAATAAAATGAAACAGTCTTCCGAGCAACGCATAGCATAGCAACAGATCCATATAATCCAAAGCAAGGTAATGGAAGTAACTCAACAACTTCAACCTTTGCAGGATAAGACATGTCAGCTATTTATAGAGATTGAGAACCAAGGAAAAGAGTTCGCATAGGTCGTGAATTCAACACAGCAATGCCTGGAAGGGCTGGTGAATGTCGCACTCATCCAGGAGTTCGCCGAGCAAGAAGTAGTTGCAATGTAGCAGGTTGAAGCAGCTCGAGGTGTTCAAAGCAGAATTGATCAGGCCTGAGTGACTCAGGATGAGTCACAAGTGCGTTTTTTGGGCATGTTGGCCCTTAACTAATTTTTGGGAGATACTTGGTCATATTTGACCATTTTGGGGACTTTGACGGCCTATCGAAGGAAGCGTGCAAGACGAAGCAGAGACCACGGGATCTCAGTCCACTTTTGGGCCCCTTTTTAGGGTTTGGGTTAATGTAATGGGAAAGGGATGTCGGCCCATGGGTTTACCCATGTTGTAAGTTTTAAACCTATGAATTAAAGCAATTCATATAGATTCTTAAGAAAAACAAAATTTAATCAATGGCTCATACACAGAGTACACAAAGATTTTATACYGAAAACCCTCAACCGGGAAAACCTTTCTTATATTCATTATATCGAATTTCACCATTCACTATACAATATATACAATTTTTTTWGGTATTCCGTAGATACCAAAACCCTAATCCCTAAAACCGGAATTATTTTTAGTAACCCGCTAAAAATAGCAAAATCCGCTAAAAATAACAAAAACCGCCCAAAAAATAATTTTGGGGTGCTGCCCCGAATGTTGCACGTAACCATGGGGAGGCATACCTTCCCCCCTGTGACCCCCCTAATAAAGAATCCAGTGCACATGACACAAACATAGCACTACTACAAGGGATCATCAGAATCATTTGTCGAATCTGATGCCCCGACACACACACATGCAAAGAATATAACACATACCCAACATTCTCCCACTTGTTGTTTTCTTTGCATCCAGGGGTCCCAATATTATATAGTCAACAATTCAGGGCATAAATGCCCATTGTTACTCTACACCAAGAGAAATTTTCTGTGCTTACATACTTTGTCAATGAATCTGCAACATTCTTCAAAGTGTCAACCTTTTCCAACAACACCTTCTTTTCCTCAACCATGTCTCTCACAAAGTGATACTGAACATCAATATGCTTTGTCTTCGAATGATAAGTTGGGTTCTTTGCCAGGAATATTTCACTCTGACTATCAAAATCTAATCTCACTTCTTGTTGTACCAACCCAATACCTGAACACAATCTTTGTAACCATACAGCTTCCTTGCTTGCATGAGTGGTTGCCATGTATTCAGCTTCTGTAGTTGAGAGTGCCACTACATCCTATCTTTTGCTCATCCAACTGATTGCTCCTCCAAATAGGTTAAAAACATACCCACTTGTATATCTTCTGCGATCCATATCTCCAGCCCAGTTTGCATCAAAAAATCCATGTATGTCCACCACTCTGTCCAATCTTGGTCTTCCTTGGTAACACAATCCATAACTAGCAGTGCCACGAAGATACTCGAAGACCCTCTTTACTGTTGTCCAATGCTCCTTCCCTGGTTTTGACATATACCTGCTCAAAAATCCCACTGAATGTGCAATGTCTAGTCTAGTACAAACCATTACATGCATCAAACTTCCAACTGCACTAGCATATAGAATATGGGACATGTCCTCTTCTTCTTCCTGTGTCTTGGGACACTGATCTGCAAATAAATTTACACCTATAGGAATAGAAACCTTCACTAGTTTACTTCCATGCATATTAAACCTCTGCAATATATTCTCAACATATTTTCTCTGATTCAACCAAATTTTCATGTTTGCACGATCTCTTTTAATCTCCATTGCCAGAATGAAGTTAGCATCATCGATATCCTTCATGTCAAATTTGGAGGATAGTTGCAATTTCACCTCCTTGATAACATCCATGTTATTTCCTACCAACAACATGTCATCAACATACAACACTACATAAATGATTTGATTACCAACCTACTTGGAATATACACAGTGATCAGCCTTGCTTCTTACAAATCCCAATCCAAGGATGTATGTGTCAAACTTTTGGTACCACATCCTAGGTGATTGCTTCAAACCATATAGTGACTTATTTAGCTTACAGACCAACTCTTTGTTTCCCTTCACTACAAATCCTTATGGCTGCTTCATGTAGATTTCTTATTCCAGATCCCCATGTAGGAATGTTGTCTTCACATCCATCTGTTCCACTTCAAGATCAAAAGAAGTAGCAATAGATAAAAGAAATATAATAGAAGTTAACTTAGCAAGAGGAGAAAAAATATCACCAAACTCAAATCCCTCTACCTGGGAATAACCTTTTGCTACTAACCGAGCTTTGTATTTCTCCACTTTACCTTGTGCATTAAACTTCTTCTTGAACAACCATTTTCTACCAAGCGATTTTGTTCCAGCTACAACTCAACTATATTCCATGCCTCATTCTTATCCAAGGCATCCATTTCTTCAACCATGGCCTTCTTCCAGAGTTTACTATCCTCTGAATTCACTGCTTCCCTGATATTTTTGGGATCATCATCAGTAATAGATAAAGAAAAATTGGAATGAAAATCAAGTGGACTATACCTTTCTGGTTTCCTTCTATCTCTCATTGATCTCCTCAATACTGGGGTATGAGGTTCTTCTTCTTCTTCTTCTGCTTCCTCTTCTTCAGATGATTCAGATTTTGCATCATCCAACTCAAGCTATATTTTCCCAGGTTCGTCTTACGTTGGTAGGAATCCTTATTTGGACACATCTTTTACCTCTTTGAAAACAACATCTCGACTGTAAACAATTTTTTTGGTTTCTAGGTTCCAAATCTTATAACCTTTCACACCATCTTTATAACCAATAAAGATACATTTTTCATCCTTTTTATCCAGCTTACTTCTATTTTCCTTTGGAACATGTACATAAGTATCACAACCAAACACTCTAAGATGTTGAAGAGAGGTTTTCTTTCCAGACCATACCTCATGTGGAGTTTTATCATCCAATGTTGATGAAGGTGATCGATTGACCAAGTAACATGTTGTACCCACTACCTCTGCCCATAATTATTGTTCTAGCACGACACCGCTGAGCATGCTCCTTGCTTTTTCCATCAGTGTCATGTTCATCCTTTCTACAACTCCATTCTACTGAGGAGTGTATGGAGTATTCTTCTTCCTTGTTATACCACACTTCTTACAGAATTCTTCGAATTCATTTTCGCAAAATTCTCCACCATTATTTGTTCACAATACCTTTATTTTTTTCTCTGTCTGATTTTCTACCAGAGCCTTAAACTCTTTAAATTTATCAAATACCTTAGATTTCTTTCTAAGAAAATAAATCCATGTTTTCCTTGAAAAATCATCTATGAATGAAACATAATACACAGATTTACCTAGGGATGGAACAAGAATAGGTCCAAACACATCATTGTGTATCAACTCTAAGATCCCCTTTGCTCTTGTAGCACCAAATGGGAATCTTACTCGATTTTGTTTACCATATATGCAATGTTCACAGAAATCAAAATATAGAGTGCAATTAGACATACCTTCAACCATACCTTTATCGTGTAGTGTTCGAAGGCCTTTTTCTCCAATATGCCCCAGTCTTTAATGCCACAGCATGGTCTTTTTTTCTGGGATAGTATTGGTCTTGTCTCCTTCATTTCTCTGCTCAGGGACAACATAAATGTTACACCCATTAGTATAAGTGCTTCCCAACAACTTGTACATAGTTCCACACCAAACTCCCCTCATCAACACCATTTCTCCTCATACCATCTTGCAAGTGTTCTTTCCAAATATAGTATCCACTCCTGCATCATCCAACTTGCTTACAGATATTAGTCTCCTTGCAAGTTTTGAAATGTGTAGAACCCCCGGGAGAGTTCTAATCCTTCCATCTTTTAGAAACAAATTAACCCTTCCACGTCCCATGACTTTTGTTGTCGATTCATCTCCTAGAAATACATCACCACCATCATATTTTTCATATTCAGAGAACCACTCCCTGTGAGGAGTCATATGGTATGACGCACCTAATGTTGAAATTACTAAGGCAACTGAGGGGGGGTCGGGTGAATCAGTTGTTATTGTGCTTAAACAATTTTAAGTCTATTAAACCATTTTTAATATTTCATCAAGTGACCATCAATATTATACATAATATGAAAAACATAAGTAATGAGCATCAATCACACATAAGATATACACAGAGACATATTTTCACAAGGAAACCCATAAAGGGAGAAAACCTCTTCTTCTTCGAAATGATAGGCAGTCTTTTAAGTTCTTTATATCATATATGTTTGAGCACCAACTCAAAGTGAGGCTACTACCTCTTTTTTACAAGCTCCAACTTGTTGAGAGCACCAACTCTTTGATTTCTCTAGCACCCACTAGAAGGAAGTGCCAACTCCCTGGTTTCTCTAACACCCACTAGAAGGAAGCAACAACTCCCTAAGTGTTCCAGCACCAACTAGATGGAAGCACCTACTTCCACTTATACAAGCACCAAATTGTTTGAGAGCACCAACTCTCTGGTTTCTATAGCACCCACTAGAAGGAAGCACCAACTCCCTGAGTGTTCCATCACCGACTGGATTTATACAAGCACCAACTTGTATACAGAAAACTCTGTGCTTTCCCGAGCACCACCCTAGCACCCTATTTTCTAGCCACAATTAGATGGAAGCTACAACTCCCAATATTCAAGCACCAACTTGAATATCAGAGGACCACAGTCCTCCCTAGCACCACCCTACCTCCCTATTGATAAATAAATGATTGAATAACCAACAACATATATAAATCAATTCTTACCACTTATTCTATGTTTTGTAAATCTAGTATGCTTCTAACTATTCTGCAATTCTTCTCTTCCTCTGTCTGTTCTGAAATTCTTCTCTGCTTCAAGTTGTTTTGCAATTCTACTCTTGTTTTTGTCTATTCCTCATCTGTTACTCATCTCTGAGTTTTATCTCACACTGTGCATACTGTAATTTTCCCTTTCTTACAGTTCAACTCATTTTTCATTAAGAACGACCAACAAGACATACTCACTACGTGTTTCTTTTTATATTCTACAACCCCTTCAGTTACCCCTCAAATCCCTAGAACAACTCTTCAGCAATTGAAATGCCAACCGTCCAAGAACCATGATTCAGTTCTGCTAACTGAATCGTAACTGAACAATTAATCGTGAAGAGAAACAGTAGGCCTTCGATCAGATTTCCAAGTATCCAACACCATTGGATTACAAGCACAGGATCTCATGTTGATTTTTCCATTTCACATTTCGGCATTTCAGCATTCCTGTGGTGAAGAGTCTCGACTCTTCATGTTACAATCGCCGAAAAGGAGCTTAGCTTGGTGCTAGCTCCTCCCTCTCACATGACCACTAATGGTGACCATGGCCTACACCAAAAGGTGTTTTTCGCATTTCGACATTTCGACATTTTGGCATTCCTGTGGTGAAGAGTCTCGACTCTTCATGTTACTATCGTCAAAAAGGATCTGAAGGTATTTCGGCATTTCACATTTCGGTGTTTCGACATTTCTGTGATGAAGTGTTTCGACACTCCAAGTCACGAACCTCGAAATGATCTGAAGGTATTTTGGCATTTCGCATTTCAATGTTTCGGCATTTTTGTGATGAAGTGTTTCGACACTCCAAGTCATGAACCCCGAAATGATCTGAAGGTATTTCGACGTTTCACATTTTGGCATTTTGGCATTTCTGTGATGAAGTGTTTCGACACTCCAAGTCACGAACCCCGAAATGATCTGAAGGTATTTCAACATTTCGCATTTTTTGATTTCATCATTCTCGTCGTGAGTGTCCTTGACACCTCCAACTCCTAGTATCCAAAACTCTAAAATGGAGTTTACGCTTATGATCTTGCCATGCGATCATCATTGCGCTGTTGTTCTTGCCACTTTCTCTTGTTCGTCATCGTCAGGTTGAGCTTTCCATCAATGACAAACAAATACCTTTCCTTCTATCTGCCCATAATAAATATTCCAACAATCTCCCCCTTTGGCATTGATGGCAACCTTGAATAAACTACTCATAGCATCCTTACCATTACACTTTCACCCCCTTTGACATCAATGTCAAATAAGTAACATGCTCCCCCTGAGATGTTGCAGTACATACTCCCCCTGTCAAATATGAGAAACTTAGAAATACAATAGATATTCAATAAGTACTCCCCCTGATCAAGTGAATAGATTAGATGAGAGAAGATATAACGCCCAACTTTTGATGAATATATCCAAAAGTGGTCATTTCTAACAGTTTAGTAAAGATATCAGCTATCTGTTCTATGGAAGGAATGTAATTCAGTTGAACAATTATGTTTGTAACTTTTTCTCTGAGAAAATGGTATTTTATTGGTATGTTCTTAGATTTTGAATGAAGTACATGATTCTTAGAGAGACTGATGGCACTGGTGTTGTCACAGTGAAGTGGAATGGGATCAGTGAAAGTTACCTTCAAAATTGCAAGAGTTTGTATCATCCATAAAATCTGAGTGCAGTAAGTAGCAGCAGCAATGTACTCTGCTTCTGTAGTTGATAAGGAAATAGATCGCTGCTTCTTACTAATCCATGCTACCAACGATTCACCCAGGAAGAAGGCACCTCCACTGGTGCTATTTCTCTCATCCACACAATTTGCCCAATCTGCATATGAATAAGCAGTTAACTGAAAATTCTGATTTCTGGGATACCACAGACCATAAGTCATTGTTCCCTTCAAGTATTTGAATATCCTTGTGACAACTACAAAGTGACTTTGTTTAGGAGCTGACTGATAACGACCTACCATTCCAATAGCTTGCATTATATCAGGACGGGATGTTGTGATTTACAAAAGACTGCCTATCATAGAGAAATATGTCCTTTGATCAACATCAAGTGAAATTTCATCTTTACTGAGCTTGCAACCAACCACCATAGGTGTACTAATAGGAGAGGAATCCTCCATCTGAAATTTCTTCAACATCTCTTTCAAATATTTTTCTTGAGAGATAAATATTCCTGCAGAACTCTGATTTACTTGTAAGAAAGTATGACAGTTCTCCTATCATGGACATCTCAAATTCTATTTTCATAGAGTTAGAAAACCACTAGACAGATGATTCATTAGTACAGCCAAAAATAATATCATCTACATAAACCAAAACAACTAGTAAATTATCACCTTCAGACTTAATGTAGAGATTGATGTCAACAGTACCTTTCTTGAACCCTTTGTCTTGTAAAAATTTGTCCAGTCTATAATACTAAGCTTGTGGTGCTTGTTTCGGTCCATATAAGGCCTTCTTCATCTTGTAAACATAATTAGGATTATTTGTCAATGAGAATCCTTCAGGTTGCTCCATATATACTTCTTCCTCTAGATCTCCATTAGGAAATGTTGACTTAACATCCATCTGATAAACTTTAAAGTTCTTATGACATGAATAAGCAAGAAACATTCTAATGTCTTCCAATCTTGCCACTGGTGAAAAATTTTCATCAAATTCATAACCTTCAACTTGTGCATACCCTTTATAGACCAATCTGGCTTTATTTCTAACAACTTTTCCTTTTTCATTCATTTTATTCTTGAACACCCATTTGGAACCTATTACATTCTTATCTTCAGGTCTAGGGACAAGCTCCCAAGTATTTTTCTTCTCAATCTAATCAAGCTCTTCATTCATAGCTCTAATCCAATCATCATTTTGGTTGGCTTCATAAAAAAATTTAGGTTCAGTCATAGATAAAAAAGCAACATGAGATTGTTCTGAGACTTTAATCAATTTCCTTCTTGTCTGAACTCCTTTATTTATATCTCCAATTATCTTATTTTTAGGATGATTCTTTCTAACAATTCTGAGAGGTGATTTTTCTTCTTTCTGTTGTTTTTTGTCAGTTGGAGTATTCGTATCTTCATCTGATTTAGATTCTTCTCTTTCTGATCCTTGGACGTGTTCATCTTTGTATTCAACTATATCTTCTATGCTTGGATCAACACTGCTTACATTTCTGACTAGGATTTCTTCATCAACTTTTATGTCTATACAATCAACCATTTTATGCAGTCTCTTATTATAACATCTGTATCCTTTACTGTTTGTAGCATAACCCAAGAAGATACCTTCATCAGCCCTGTCATCATATTTTCCAATATTTTCATCATTGTTCTTGATATAACATTTACTCCCAAAGACTTTAAAATGTTTGATTGAAGCATGTCTTCCAAACCATAGTTCATAAGGAGTCTTGTCACTGTGTGTCCTGAGATGAGCTTTGTTAAGGATATGAACAGTTGTATGAATTACTTCCACCCAATATGTCTGAGGTATGTTCCTTTCATTCATCATTGCTCTTGCCATTTGTTGTACTGATCTATTCTGCCTATCAACAACTCCATTTTGTTGTGGAGTCCCTGGAATTGTGTACTCTCTTTTGATCCCGTGTTTATCATAGAAATCTTTGAAGTTCCATGAACTAAAATATCCTCCTCTATCAGACCTTACTACCTTTAACCTTTTTCCTTTTTGATTCTCAGTCAAAGCCTTAAACACTTTGAATTTTTCAAATGCTTCAGATTTTTCCTTCAAAAAGGAAACCCATGTTAGTCTAGAATAATCATCAATAATCAACATAAAATAATTTTATTCTCTTGTACCTTCTTCCTTGATGGTCCACATAAATCCATATGTACTAACT
>ML803950.1:28724-72753 GCA_009831015.1 Picea engelmannii
GTCACTGGCAGACAGAGAGACGCAGTCTCAGAGCATCGTGGTCTCAGCTCGGGGGTGGCTAGTGGTAAATCCGCTGGGAGTCGCTACGCCTACGGTTGGGTGGAAATGAGCACCCCTCTCAGCAGTTGCACCCATTTCTGAAGTTATTTCTGATAAGTGTTTTGTTCATATTGGATCTTGAAATTTATATGCTGACATATATGCTCATAAACTGTGAATGATCTCATTATAAGAATGCCTGTATGGTGCTATGATCAGTAATAGTAGTTGTATATTTGTATGAGAAGACTACGTATGGCTTATGTCCTCACGAATCGTTATTTATATGCGTACTGATCTAGTTTAGACTTCACGTCTGGTTCTCGGGAGAACGATACCCTTACCTGCCTCAGACAATGCCCTGGGTAAACCTCCCTGTAGAGAGACCCTCCTTGAAAAGTCCATGAAGAACTATGGAGGAGAAGATGAAGGAGTAAGACCTTAGTAAACCTGCACGAGGAGGAACGATCCTCTTGAAAAAACCCAGGATGACAGTATAAGGATGAAGTATCGAATCGACGGACGAGATCCCGTCGGGAGATCTGTGGTCACTCACCACCGTCAGATCGGAGGAAAAAGCTGGGAGGTTAAGTACCTTATCCCTGATAGGTGTTGATCGATGGACGAGATTCTGTTGAGAAATATACGGTCACACCCGACCATTAGATCGGTAGGAAAAGGTAGGGATGTTAATGGCCTTACCCCTTTGTCTTCTGTGTCTTCGTGGGCAACGAAGAATTCCGGATCGTAGACCTGCAAGGTCCATGAGAATATCTGGACTGTTGATTTTTCCACGTCCAGGGAGTCATGGAAAGATGCCTGGGTAGGAGCTGATCTAATCCATCAGATCTTGACTGGAAAACCCGATAGCCGTTGGATCTGTTCGGAGTTACCTGAGGGTTAAGACCCCAGTGTATAGGAACGAAAACCCCCAGGATAGATCTGAGCCGTCCGAGCGACGGAGGCCACGTGTCGCGGGATCTCCCATTTTGGGAAATCGGGAATCGTGAGATCGGGAGTCCTTGTAACAAGAGATCGGGGAAGTCCCAGGTGAAAAACCTCGACATAATCCGAGCCATCCATCCCTTTAGGATAGGTGTCAGAGATCTGGAGAGAGTCAGGATATTGGCCATTGGCATATCGGAGATCCTGAGATCGAGGGAATCGGGACGCTATAAGTCGCGAACCCCGAGAGTTCATCTGGACCATCCATCCCTTTAGGACGCGTGTTAGAAATCCGTCGAGAGTCGGGATATTCGGCATCGGGAAATCGGAGTTCCTGAGGTCGAAGGAGTTAGGACATCACAAGTCTCGAAATCTCGACGAGATCAGAGCCGCCCGTTTGTGGGGATGTGTGGCAGAGATCCAGGCCATCGGGGAAAGTCCCGACGAGGAGGCCGCCATCGAAGTTTGGCTCATCAGGATATCGGAGATCCCGGTGACAAGTTATCATTGCACTTTGGAATCGCGAAACGCGAAACCCCGATGAGTGGGGGCCAGCTGTCCGCACTTCCGAGAAAGAGGATAGTTCCACCGTGAGGGGCCAGCTGTGAACAAATCGAAGAGTCGTAATTTGAGGAATCGGGAATTCCGTGGACGTATGCACTTTGGCATTGAAAACCCCAAAACCCCGATGAGGGACAAGGCTACGGTCTTGTGAGATAGAGGTCACATGGATTAAACACTTAGCCCAGGAGGCTAAGGCAGCAGAGGAGCGTATCGAGATTCAGGGATCGGTGAACACAATTGTTGGGATATCACGAGCATCAAAACCCTGATGGACGGAAGAGATTCTTTCGGAGGATCTCCGGGTCCGTAACGACCGTTAGATGTGGAGATGAGACGTCAACTTAAGCTAGGACGTGAATATGCGTTAGGATAAGCGGCGAGGAATCCACCCATCCAGATCTACGACTGAGGTTCCATTCTGGAGCCCCCTTGATGTTCTGCCTTTAGCGGTAAGGGGGGGGGTCCGGAATTGGGTGCGAAACTCTCGAACGGTCGAGATTTACTCAGTGTGATCAATGGTTTCCCAGTGGATTCCGGAGCCCCCTTGCCATTCTACCTTTAATGAGGGGGGGGGGTCCGGAATAGTGTGGCGTGTGAAGTGGGGCCCCTCTCGGTCATGACGACCCTCGTGTCGCATTTCCCTTTCGCCACCTGTGATATACCTAAACGCGCGACAGGGCTTGTTCTCATTGGCGGTTCGTTACCCCTGTGGGGGATTGTTCCTATTTTCCATTTGCTGACCTGGTAGGGACTTGTCCCCATTGGTCGGGCGCGTAGATATTACTGTAGCGCCGAAGCGCGAAATACCAGAGACGCTACGATCGAATTAAGCCATGAACATGTCCCACGATCACATGGGAATGGAGTAGGGGAGAGATAGAGCCAGCTTACGCTGGGCCTCCTTGGTTATTTAGGAGTTCAAGTCCGACAGAGGACCCGAAAATTTTGATTTAGGTAGTGGGTGTGTTACAAAATTTAACCTCTAGTGGCTTACCTTTGACATACATATGAAGGTCAACGCTCCAAATTAAAAGAACATTTAGGTGCCAACCAATGAGTGTTAGTTTTTTATGTCAAGTTGTTTGTCATTGTGTATTTTCGTTGCCAATGATGATTATTATGATGATTGTCATCCATCAAGACCAACTTTGGTCTATCATACCTTAAGAAAAAAAATGGTGAGAAATTATTTTGTTTGCTTAAATTTTTTTTTTGTATTCTCAAAAAGATTGGAGAGAAGATTTCATCTCCATAATTTTGACGAATTAAAAGTTTATGAAGGCTAGTATTATTGCAAATATTAGATATGATGAAAATATCCAATTACTCATTAAATATAGTAAGGTAATAAGATACATTAGTATAGCTTTAAATGTCAAAATGATAATTGGAAGTTCTTTGAGAATTCTAATGCTACCAACCACTAATAAACATAAAAAATCCTCATCAGTCACTATATATGGATATTTATGTGATGACCCAATGTTAATCATGGTTGCAATTTGCTTATGGATTTTTATGCAATGACCTCAATGTTAACCTTAGTTGTAGTTTGCTTGTACTCCTATGGATATGATTGTGGTCTATGATAGTTCAAGGTGACATACAATTCCTTTACTCTATTAAGAGCTAGTGATACTAGAAGTGAAAACACAATAACATGGATATTATTGAGAAGAGGTCAAAGAGGTTAAGAAGGATGATGGAAAAAAAATGAAGCAATGAGTTTTAAGGCTCGTGAATTGAAGATCAATGTAGCTATGCATTTGTTATAAAATTTGAGATCCTTGTTATTTGAAAACTAGAGAGAATAAGTTATTAATGTGGAGTATAAAAGAATAATTCTAAAGTAATTCCTATATCTATGATTAGTTATTTATGAACTTGGTAATGAGTATTTTTTAGGTTAGTGGTTAGTGATAAGATATGTGATGGAGTAAGTTAATCTTGTACCATATAGATTTTTTTAATTGCAATTCAATAAAATAAATAAATATGAACAAAATTTTACAAAAAATTAAATATAAACAAAATTCTACTATAATAAGATAAATTTATTCAAAACATCAAAATTTCAAATAAATAAATATCTTTCTATATTATTAAATAATTAAATTTCAACAATTAAAAAATATATGGTTATAAAGTTATTTTATATTATTAAATTCTAACAATTAAAAAAATATAAATTATTATAAAGTTAGAAAACACTAATTACACCAATAGGCGTCCCCCTATTGGAATCGATGGTTTAATCAATCTTTTAATTACAAATTCCAATTTTATGGCCAATAATTAAATATGCCCACATATACTTCGTCGTACACTCAAATCAATGAATGAGATTTAATGTTGATAACTTCCTGACATTTCTAAATGCATCCGTTACCCTGTTTACTTTTTCACATTTACTTTTTAGGATTAAGAAATTACTAGGCCGAGTTATCAATTGCCACGAAGCATAATTTAACAAATCCAAAAAAGATTACTTTAGTTTTAACATTTACATATTCATTATTATTTTTTTACTGGTCTTAGTATGGAGAATGGAATGTACATGGAGCGCAATGGAGAATGCAAGGAGTCCTTTATTTTTTAACAAATTCTTTTTTACAATGTATCATATCCCCGATACAACTACTGAAAAGCTTGCACATGGTAATGGAGAATGCAAGGTGTGCGTGGTAATGTAAGAATGCCAGGTGTGCGTGGTAATGGAGAATTCTAGGCATTGTAATCGAGAATGCAAGGCATCCTAAAATTAGATGGAATGTGAATACATTAATAAGAATATAGATATGTAACCTTGTGGTGCTTCCTCATAGTAAATGTATCACAAGTGATCCACATGCTGCACAAGAAACTCCCAATCTCGGTCCAGAGGGCGTCGGTCATGATAATTTTTCTCTTTATATATGTTTTCTCACGATGTAGATAGCATGGCTTTGCAGGAATAAAAAAATACATTATTACAGGAATATTTATGCAGGAATATTAACAACATTGCATTTGCAGAAATAACTATTTTTTGAAACATCAATAACTTCTTATACTGAACACGCTGAGAGACTTGTTGGGAAAGTGAAGGATATGTTTGATTCAATTTTGATGGAAGAGTGGATCCATCTAAATATGACACCAAGTGGGTGAAAGCCATCGATGGGTCTTCTCGCCCTCAAATCCCACAAACAATTGATTGACTTTTGCTAAATCAACTGCAAGATGGTTCATGGGATCACATTCACACCTTTCACTATTTCATCGAATCTTCAACACTTTAGTGTGTCATTACTCTCGCTACATGGAAAATCGAGATTCATTTTTTTGCTTTGTATTATCACTGTATATTTTATGCTATTTTCAGTATAATGCAACTTTGTAATAATTAGGGTATATATTTGGGTATATTACGATTTTAAGCATAATCCATTTTTCTAACAATTAAAACATATAGGAAAATATATATAATATATGTCTTGATGGGAGGATAAATATTCTAACATATATTCCTGCATAATACTTAATGTCTACCCAGTTAAGTAACTAATAAAACTGTCCAGTTTCTTTTTGAGCATGTTGAATGGCATATTGAAAGATTGGATTGTAACTGGGACTGGTGTTTCTTCAACGGGTTCTGGGTCAATGGATCAGACTGGTGCTTTTCTTGGCTCTCTATCTCTATTATATAAATCTGCTCGAACTCAATCTCGAAAAAGATATTGACTAGGTTCTAGCACGGGTTTTCCATCTTGATCTGCTCCTGGAACTACTAGGTCATCAATCGCCCGTTAAACTTCTTCCCTATCTGGCTCAGATGCGATCTTGGATGCATCTACATTAGTTCTTTTCAGTTTAGTGAAAGAATAGGGATGAGACAAATGCACTAGAATAGGGAAAATGGAACCAATGGAAAATTTATAATTTTAAATTATTTTAAAACCCTATTGTAAATTTCAGAATCGTAGAAACCAGAGCAGGTTGCCAGAGAGTCTACCGACTAAAAAGATGCATTGATGAGAGGGGAAAACCATTCAGACTGCATTCGCCTTGTAATATGATTCATAATTTCATACCCCAATTACAATTAGTATTGGCATTTTTTTTATGTTGCGTTCGCCTTGTAATATGATTCATAATTTCATACCCCAATTACCATCAGTATTGGCATTTTTTTGAATGTTGGGCTACACTATTTGATATAAATAACTTTATATCAGATTTTGTAAAAATCAATATAGATTTTGTAAAACTCAATATATAAAACATTAAATACTTCAATATTGACCATCATTACTATTCGGCCAATCAAGCTCTCACTTGCTCAAATCTTAAATCCATGTACTGTATATTAATTTCCTATTCTTAAACTCAATCCCAAACTCATGACAGTCCCATTTAAAATTTGTTTTCTCAAACATTTCTTCGGGATTCAAGTTCTAAACTTGCAAATCTTATACTATGCAAGAGGGCATCGTGTAAACCTTTTAATATGCAAACTAATTCAATGAATCTCAATTTCTTAAATAATTACAGTTCTGTTCCGTCTCATTTTCTACCTATTTTATTATTTTTTAGCAATCTTGTAACAACCTTAATTAAATCCTTTAATAAATATTAGTTTAATAAGTATTCGATTAATAAATATTATTTTAATAAACTATTAAAATATATATATATATATATATATATATATATATATATATATATATATATATATATATATATATATATATATATATATATATATATATATATATATATATATATATATATATATATATATATTTTATTAATTATGAAGACTTAGTTAATAATACAATTGTATTGGTAGATGGACCCATTTATGGAGGGGGGGATAAGGTGGTTGAGACTTAATGGGGGGATAAGGTGGTTGAGGTTTAATGGGGGGATAAGGTCGTTGGATAACGGAGGACTCAGGAAGGAGGAGCTCTTTTTTGGGGGTGAAGATATTTTTAATTTAGGGGAGAGGGAGAAGGTGAAGGGCAGAATAGTTTTGGACTACATCTGTATTATTGGTTATACTGGCAGCTTGCTTAAAGAGATTGCTTGAGGAATTTCACAGAGGGCACCTGTTGCTGGGAATTTTGGTTTCGGGGGCCAGGAAACCGTAAGGATGGGGCTAGGGAGCCAGATAGGCTATTCCTAGTTGGCTGGGAGGTTAACCATTTTTGGGCAAAGCTTCAGCTTGGGCAGAGTTTGAGAACAACATCAGTTTGAGGTATTTATTATTATTATTATTATGTTATGTTCATTATTGTTATATTGTTCATTTTTATTATGCTGAACATGTTATTCATTATCATGCTACTCATTTTTAAATTCTACTGAACAACGAATTGTTATTATGCTAAATAATGAACAGAAAATAAATTTTGATAGCATTTCTATATTTAAATTTATGTTTTTAAGGCTCTGTTTGGACAGGCCTTACACATGGTATCAAAATTCTAGTTTAAAATCTGGGACCAAGGGACTACCTACCCACCCATCCTCTTGAATCTTGAACGAAATCTATGTTATATGCCTATTAAACCATTAAACAGATCCCAAAACCCTACCATCAACCCAGAAAATGCAGCAGCCACAACGAAATACTTTGGGGTTAAAATGACAAAAAAAAGAAGACATAAAAGACACTTAAAAGGCATTTAAAAGAACCACTTAGAAAATACGAAACACCATAGTAAAGGAATAGAAAAATATCAATTCTGAAGTGGATAGATGAGCAATTTAAGGCAAAACCATAAATGACAATTTGACCTTGCAGCTGAGAGAAATAGTAAACTATGTATGCCAAAATCCAGGTTCACAAGTCAACACATCAACCAACACAAGCCCAACGCATGCGCCAAACCTTTCAGCCCTGGATTTCCTCTTTTCTTCTTTAGATAAAGGTTGGGGACCCACAAGCTAATTGTCAACCCAAGCCATAAGCCAAAGCCACAAGTTTTAGTATTATGCCACGCAACATACAAGCCTAGCGCCGAGCTCCATATTCTGTCCATATAAGCTGAACCATGAGTCGGCCCATAGGCTAGAGTTGACACACAAAGCCCAACGCAAATTCCAAGAACTATACCTGTCCACTCCTCAGAAAAATTATTGGGCACGCAGGCCCAATCTTCAACTCCTGCAACTATCGAGCCAATGACCTACACCAAACGCAACACACACAAGTCAAAGCGAACGCACAAGCGCCAAACCAAGCCACCAAGTAGAGGTCCATATGTTCTCAATGCGTCATACAAAAGTAGTTTAAAAAATATATATATATATAATAAAAACATGAAAGATGAGTTGAACCTGCGACCTCCTCGTCGCCCAATGTTCCCATAGACATGGCACTAAAACAATGGAGAAGGAGAGGCATATAACCCCACAAGCCAAATGCCAAGTTTAAGAGTCGATTCTATTTTTCTGCCTAGAAAATTGAACTTGTGACCTCTCGGGTGCAACAAACTACAATCCACATGCCAACCAACTAGCCAACCAAGTCCAACACCAACGCACCCCATGTCCAGACTAGACCAAGCACCTGCAACATAACAAAGGTTAGAAAAATCACATAACATGCCAAGCAACGAAGCCACCAACGGATATTATTATGCGCAACAATGGGTTTTGAACCCACGACCAACCACCAAGCCAAGGACTAGCAGAATTGTTCGATAAAAGAGAACCCAACCACGAGGTGGAGAAACCACAAGGGGCCATGGTTCCTCCAACGCCCAGTGCAAGCATGCAAGCCGAGAACCAAGAGCCAAGCTTATAAGCAAGCACATAGCGTCAATCTTAAGGCACCAAGCAATAAAGGAGTTTAGTGTGCACTACGTGTCCAGGCCCAAAACCAAGATCCAAGCCGAAGGAACGAGCCCACGAGGGGCATTCTTTGCCCAACGCGCCCTCTGTGCATAACACACCATACAACCCCAGACCAAGCCTGAGTATTGAGCCAAACTACCAAGGGAGGAACCAGTGAGGGAAGCACAGGTGGCCACAGTCAGGAAGAAAATAAAAATAAGCCGCTTGAGGGAAAACGCGGGATGGACTAGTGAGAGTTTAGGGTTTAGGTACTGAGAGCCTGGGCTGGGCACGTGGGCCTCATACGAAAAGCCCGACCTTAAAGGCTGCCAGCAAGGTCTCCGACATTGTAGTTATGTCAATAAATGCCTCGTTTCTCAATAAGATATTAAGCGCACATCACAAATATTTTGTAAATATTTTAATTTCCATATATTTATTTTTATAAGCGCTATAGACTAGTCATCAAACTAGTCAATAATAATATTATTGTTTTCAAGATTTTATTATTTTATTTTTAAAGTAGTAATACTATTTTGTAAATTTAAAAATAATAAATAAATAATAATAATAATAATAATAATTATATATATATATATATATATATATATAAATTATTAATAGTAATTGAATAAAGAAGTATATAAGATTTTTAATTTAATGAAAAATGATAAGGTTAATCTAATAATTAAGTTAATTAACTTATTTACTTTGATGATTTATGGGTAAAATTGATGATTGAATTAACATTATAAAATTATAATGTTAATAGTGGGTTTGAAACCTATGTTATTAATCATATATATACCCATATGATTAATGAATGTAATAGTGTTATTTTATAATTTATAAAGGTTAAAGGTCCTTGTAGAGTAGTGGGAGTTTGACGCATGTTGTGGGGAATAGTTAGTGTATAATAAGAGGTATAATAGAAATCACTACATAGGGGATTTGATGCACTATGGCGAGTATGGTACAATGCTAGCATAACTATCAAGGTAGAGAGTCAATAGTTTTCTTAGACGAAGACATCGAGCTTAGAGGATTTCGACCTTGACCTAGCCACTTACCCTAAAGAGAGTAAGGTTTATTTACAGACAAGTAAAAAAAACTTACGCCTAACCCTATGTTTTCAAGTATAAGTTGCGTGAATATGAATTGCCTTAGAATCTTCCCTGACAAAATTTTGGTTGATGCAGATTCAAGTATACAGGATGGTTAGGACTCGAGGAAATCGAGGTCGGGGGGCATCGTTGCAAGGACCACCAACGCCGCCACCACCATCCCATGAATTAGATCTCATTTTACGCTCTTTGGAAGCTATAAATGAGACTTTAAAGGRGTGTCATCTAGCAGGGATCGAAGTGGAGCCCCGACCATCTGGAGAGGGTAACCTTGAAGCGTCGAATGATTCAGGGGGAGGGCCTCCACCCGAGGACATCACTAGAGAACTGTAGAAGATCAAACTTCCATATTTTTTCGGGGRTCGTGCCAGTGAACGTGCAGAGGCATGGTTGGAAGGAATGACACGATGTTTTGCCTTAAGATACTATGCTTCCACATCAAATGCAAAAATAACGATCTTTCAGTTGAGGGACAATGCCTTGAATTGGTGGGGAAAACTAGAGAGGTAGTTGCACCTTACCCCAGACACCGTCTCTTGGGAAATTTTTGAGGAAAGGTTTCAAAAGAAATATCTACTAGCTTACTATGAGGAATAATAGGTGGGAGAATTTCATGCTCTAGTACAGGGAAAGAGGGTCGTGGAAGAGTACGAGATCAAGTTCATGGAGTTGGTGAAATATGTTTCATACATGGATAATGATCAACGAGAGTCAGAACACTTTGTATATGGGTTAAACCCTAAGATAAGGGCCATGGTACAGATGTGGAAACCATCTTCAGTAGCGGAAGGAGTTGAAAATTCATGTTATGCTGAGGAACACATGAGCTTAAACGGAGGTATGAGACTGACCTTTCCACATCATCCTGGATTCGTGGGGAAGGCCCCTAGGACCTTCTCTAGGGGAGGGATATCTAGGCCACCTCCTTATGGTAATAGATTCATGCCAAGGACAGTTGCCACAGGTATTTCAATGGCAGTGAGTGTAGCATCCCATTCATCACCAACGATGTAGGAAAGTCCACGACCTTCTCAGGATGCAACAAGTAGGGGCAGGGGTTCCAGGGGAAGGAACTCATTTCATAGACTGTCACAAAGTAGTGCACAGGTTCTATCTCGTGTTACATGTTGGGGATGTGGAGGGCCCCATTACCAGCGTGACTTCCCATAGTTGCAAGTAGGATTTGTCCATAGAGAAGGAAAGGCCTCGATGGGAAGAGCAAGTGACAACCACCATATTTATGCAACAGTTAATAATCGCCAGGCGGAACATCAATCCATGGTGGTGGAGTCATCAGGTACGCTAAATCATATCAATGTTAAAATTTTATTTGATTTTGTTGCTACAGATAGTTTCATTTCACCATCTGCATTAAAAAAGAGTGGTTTGGCAACCTACGAGCACGATGAATTTAAACAGGTCGAGATGGATTCGAGGGAAAAGCAAGCGGTAGGACCTAGCGTTGATAATTGTCTAGTAGACCTGGGAGTGTGTACTACCAGGTTGAAAGTATACGTCACTGCTCTTGGGACGTATGACCTAATCATTGGGATGGATTGGTTAGAATCCCATTGAGCTATGGTAGATTGTTTCGCAAAAAGGGTGCTTTGTGTTGACGATGAAGTAGGCTAGTAGAGATCCACGATGTACGGAGAAAGGTGTCTCCACACTTTATCTCAACTATGAAGGTTAAGTGGTGCATGAGGAAAGGGTGTCAAATATATGTAGTGGAAGCAGTGAATGCAAGGAAAGGATCCTCCTTAGATCAGTACCTAGTATTGTCAGAATTTAAGGATGTTTTTCTAAACAAGTTTCCAGGGTTACCTCCTGAGAGGGAGCTTGATTTTACTATTGATCTAAAACCTGGTGCATAACCAATTTCCAAGACTCCGTATAGGATGATAGCGCTAGAAATTTGTGAGTTGCAGATGAAGTTGAAAGAGCTACTCGACTTAGGGCTAATAAGGCCCAATGTCTCACCTTGGGGTGCACTAGTAATTTTTGTGAAGAATAAGGATTGTTCCTTACGACTATGTATAGATTACAGGGACTTGAACCATGATACAGTGAAAAATAGTTACCCTATGCCATGAATAGATGTTCTCTTTGATCAGATGAAAGGAGCAGCGGTATTCTCAAAAATTGATTTGCGATCAGGGTATAACCAGTTAAGGATTAAGGAAGGTGATATTCCTAAAACTACCTTTCAAACTCGGTTTGGGCATTACGAGTTCATTGTAGTAACTTTCGGATTAACCAATGCGTCAATAGTATTCATGAGCCTTATGAACGGTGTATTCCGAAAGTACTTAGACTATTTTTTACAAGTCTTTCTAGATGACATCCTCATCTATTCCAAGAACAAAAGAGAACATGAGGAACACTTGCGAGTGGTGTTGTCCTACCTTAGAGAGAACAAATTGTATGGGAAGTTGTCAAAGTTTTCCTTCTTCTAGAAAGAAATTCACTATTTAGGTCATATCATTTCTGGTGAAGGAATATCTGTGGACCCAGAAAAGGTAAAGGCCATTATGGAATGGCCAGTGCTGAAAAATGCTTATGAGGTAAGAAGATTCATGGGGCTAGCAGGTTATTATTGGATATTTGTGGAAGGCTTCTCTAAAATAGCAAAACCCATCACCACTTTGCAGTGCAAGGGGGTCAGGTATGAATGGACAAAAGAATGTGATAGTGCATTCATCGAGCTTAAGAGGTTACTAACTAGTGCACCAATTCTATGAGTGCCAGATATGGAAAAGGACTTCACAGTCTGCACGGATGCCTCGAAGCAAGGGTTGGGGTCTGTGCTAATGCATGATGGATGAGTGATAGATTATGCATCAAGGAATTTGAAGAAACACGAGGAGCTTTACACTACTCATGATTTAGAGTTAGCAGCTATAATGCTAGCTCTGAAACTTTGGAGGCACTATCTAGTGGGGAGAAACTTTGAGCTCAAAATGGACCATGAAAGTTTAAAACATCTCTTCACTCAAAGGGATATTAATGCCAGGCAGAGGTGATGGAGTGATTTTATGAGTGAGTATGATTTTGGTATTTCATACATCAAGGGAAAAGAAAATGTGGTCGCATATGCCTTAAGTAGGAGACCACGTGTCTTCTCCTTGGTACCCTTAAAAGTCAATCTGAGGGAACGTGTGTTGACGCAACTCCTTGGAGATAGTTGGTATTTAAAGGTTACTTCAAACCTCCAGAGTGGGAGACAATTAGATCCAAAGTATGAAGGATATAGCCTGGAAGAAGATGGTCTATTAAGATACCGAGGAAGGATGTACATCCCCGAAGGTGGGGATATTCAAAGCATCATACTGAAGAAATCCCATAGAGCACTTTATTGTGCGCATCCGTGTGTGAAGAAAATGTACCCAGTCATGAGGAAGCTATTATTCTGGGTAGGCATGAAGCGCGACGTAGTCCATTTCGTCACCAAGTGCCTAGAGTGTCAACAAGTGAAAGATGACCACCATCACCTGACAATTCTCCTACAACCACATGATGTTCCTATGTCCAAGTGGGAAGTCATTTATATGGATTTTGTTGTGGGATTTCCACTCACATCTCATAGACACAATTCCATTCTTGTGATAGTTGATAAGTTAACCAAGAGTGCTCATTTTATTCCAGTTAGAGACACTTATGATGTCACTGATGTGGCATGCGTGTTTGTAAGTGAGGTCATCCGTTTGCATAGAATACCCAAGAAGATCATTTCAGATAGGGATTCCAGATTCACTTTTAGGTTTTGGACAAGTTTGCAGTCAACATTGGGGATGCAGTTGAACTTAAGCACAACTTATCATCCGAAAATAGATGGGAAAACTGAGAGAGTAAATCAAGTCATGGAAGACATGCTTAGGATGTATGTCATGGATAATCAAACCCATTGGGAGAAGTACCTACCTTCGGTAGAGTTCTCCTACAATAATAGTTTTCATAGCTCCATCAGAATGCCACCCTACAAAGATTTGTATGGAAGGCCATGCAGAACACCGTTGAGTTGGGAAAGATTAGAAGACTAAGTGATAGTTGGGCCAGAATTGATTCAAGAGATGGAGGAACATGTGACACATATTAGGCAGAGACTAAAGGAAGCACATGATAGACATAAAAGTTATGCTGATGCACATAGGACTGACTGAAGTTATAAAGTGGGAGATCAGGTTTTCATTCGTATCAGGCCTAATAAGAGTACCATTCGGTTCGGGAAGGGGACAAAGTTGTCACCTCGATTTATAGGACCATTCAAAATCCAAGATAAAATTGGACCCGTTTCTTATCATCTTGTACTTCCACCCCACTTGCATAAAACTCATAATGTTTTTCATGTATCTGTTCTATGCCATTGTGTTGCCGATGAATCACATAAACTAAATTGGAAGGAATTGCAGGCATCAGATGTGAGAAACCTCATGGTAGAACCATTACGCATATTGGACCGTAGAGTCCGATAGCTCAGGAATCGTATGATAGACCAAGTTAAGGTCCAGTGGGACAAGTATAGTCCAGGATCTTCTACTTGGGAGGATGCTGAGACATTACGACGAGATTATCCCTCACTTTTTTTTACCACCTTGAGAATATGTTTCTCGAAGGTTGGGTGTATGTAACACCACCTTTTGACTTAGACAACTAGGATTACTGGAGGCCTAATCATCTTTATTTTTTATTCACAGTGAAACTATTAATGATACACTTGAACTTTTAAGACGTAGGAACCTTTATGAATGTTTAAATGTTATTTGAATGATGATGGATATGATGCAATCTATTATGAGAATGTAAATTCTATGAAATTTTAAATTTTATTTGAATGATGATGGATATGATGCAATATATTATGTAAATGAAAATTCTATGAACGAGTAATGTCGATTGAATTATGGGGATATTATGAGATCTATTTCTAACTTGAAAATTTTGATATTAAAGTTGTTGGTACGTGGATACCGAATTGAGATTATGGTTGTATGCAATTACATGATGATAATGCATAGATATGTATGAGTTTGTATTATAGACTAATTTGCAGGTCAATGGGCTATGAAATAGCCAAGGGATAATGGTAACAAAAGTGGATGTCATGACCACCGACCGATAGACAATATGGTATGAATATTTGTATGTGAAATTGTATTGGTACAAATGCACTGTTATGATATATGGACCAATGCAAGTTTTCAGGTGGTGAGACTGCCCAAAAATTGAATAAACGATGACAAAATTCCCAATAATACGGTGCCACTGTATATTCCATTGTAGGGTGTGGACCCTAGTACTATTAGGAGGGGTGGAGGCATTTCCCACCATGTATCCTCTGAAACCTGGAGTCATGGGAGGAAAGTGTTATTTCATGCTCCCCTAGACGTGTGATGATGACTTTCAGTTGCCTGATGGGGAAGCTTGGTCAAGATAGTGACACTTCCGCTTACGGGTTCTACTTTGAGTTAGGTCAATATAGTTGACTCTTCAAGATAGTCCAATAGAGGAAGGATAGGAATGGAAGATGGAAGTAAGTTAGGAAGGAATGATGAATAGAAATAGTTGAGAGTGTATGGAGATTTGCCTTATGGTGGAATTTATTTCTTTTCCTTCTGAGAATAAAATTTGTATATATGTATATTCATAATTACTTAACTAAACTACAATTTTCTAAATAAACATTGTTGATATATATTATTGTAATTAAGGGATTTCATAAACATTTAATTGGTTTATTATCTTTTATAAAATGAATAGTCTTGTTGATGGGATTGGATGCATACAAGAATTACTATAGAGGGATAATTATTATCATTAGTACATGCACGAGACTTGTATGTGCTAGCTACACATGCATTTCTTGCACATATACACTAGTATGTATGAGTTTTCTCTTGCTTACTTACTGATAATGTTGTTTATTGGATATGAATGCATGAACCTCGTGTCATTTCCCTTGTTTTGTAAATTACTCTAACTTCGGGATGAAGTTTCTTGAAGAGTGGGTGTATATAACAACCTTAATTAAATCCTTTAATAAATATCAGTTTAATAAGTATTATATTAATAAATATTATTTTAATAAACTATTAAGATAGATTTTATTTCTTTTTTATTAATTATGAAGACTTAGTTAATAATACAATTGTATTGGTAGATGGACCCATTTATGGAGGGGGGGATAAGGTGGTTGAGACTTAATGGGGGGATAAGGTGGTTGAGGTTTAATGGGGGGATAAGGTGGTTGGATAAGGGAGGACTCGGGAAGGAGGAGCTCTTTTTTGGGGGTAAAGATATTTTTAATTTAGGGGAGAGGGAGAAGGTGAAGGGTGGAACAGTTTTGGACTGCATCTGTATTACTGGTTTTACTGGCAGCTTGCTTGAGGACTTTCATAGAGGGCACTTGTTGCTGGGCATTTTGGGCTCAGGGGCCAGGAAACCGTAAGGAATCTTGGGGCTAGGGAGCCGGATAGGCTGTTCCTAGCTGGCTGGGAGGTTAACTAGTTTTGGGCAAAGCTTCAGCTTGGGCAGAGTTTTAGAACATCAGTTTGAGGTATTTATTATCATTATTATGATGTGTTCATTATTGTTATATTGTTCATTTTTATTATGCTGAACATGTTATTCATTATCATGCTGCTCATTTTTAAATTCTGCTGAACAATGAATTGTTATTATGCTGAATAGTGAATATAAAAGAAATTATGATAACATTTCTATATTTAAATTTATGTTTTTAAGGCTCTGTTTGGATAGGCCTTACAAATCTCGACTAAAAATTAAATAATTATAGAAAACATTTTTTTCTTTCCTTATCATGTTTTAATAATTACACATTTGAATCGTTTCATTATATAGTATCACCATATCTCTATATTACAGTACTGTTCCATCGCATTTTCTGCCTATTTTATTACTTGTTTTTAGCAATCTCTACTAAAAATTAAAATAATTACACATTTGAATTGTTTCATTATATAGTATCACCATATCTCTATATTACAATACTGTTTCGTCTCATTTTCTGCCTATTTTATTACTTTTTAGCAATCTTGACTAAAAATTAAATAATTATAGAAAATGTTTTTTCTTTCCTTATCACATTTTAATAATTACACATTTGAATAGTTTCATTATATAGTATCACCATATCTCTATATTACATTTTCTACCTATTTTATTATTTTTTTAGCAATCTCGACTAAAAATTAAATAATTATAGAAAACATTTTTTCTTTCCTTATCACGTTTTAATAATTACACATTTGAATTGTTTCATTATATAGTATCACCATATCTCTATATTACAGTACTGTTCCGTCTCATTTTTTTTATTTTTTTTTGCCTATTTTATTACTTTTTTAGCAATAGGGACTAAAAAATATAGAGTTACACAACTTTGAAAATTCAACTAAGAAATTGTTATAAAATGTTCATAAATAAAATGTAAGCATATATAAATTATAAAATGCTTATAAACTTATTCAAAACAAATTTTAATTGAAATTATTTAAATGGTATATTAAATCAACTTTTTATATTATTTCAATTTTCATTGTTCAAATGACATAAATAAAAATAAGGTTATAAAAAAATAAGATGATAAATAAAGTTATAAAAGAATAAGATTTAGTTTGTTCAAATGACATAAATAAAAATAAAGTTATAAAAAATTAGGATCATAAATAAAGTTATAAAAGAATAAGATTTAGTTTGTTTTGTTTACTTATTCCAACATTTAAATATAGTACAAATGAATTTAGAGATAACCTTTTGGAGACAATTTTAATATAAATCTATTTTTCTATTATATTATAATTTAACTCAATATTATTAAACAACTAATAATATTTTCATAATTGTATGCAAGCATCACTTTTCACCTATTCTTGTGTTTTTATTAACAAGAAGAAATATTTGATGAACAAGTAATTAATTATTAAAATTAATTATCTTTAGGGTTAGAGTTATTAGAGTTATACTGATTATTAAAATTAATTATCTTTTGGGTTAGAGTTCTTAGAGTTATTATATTATTAACATAATTAATTGATATTATATTATCAATATAATTAATTAATATTATATTATATAAAGATTTAATTTATATTATTTTTGTATTATTGTTTATATTATTTCTATAATAATAATAATAATAATCTATTTTTAAGGTCACGGCCAAGCCAACATACCAAATTGGTGTATGAGACCCCCTTGTTTGTGGGACAAAGGACCCCCCTCCGCCCATCGATTTGACTGGTAAAGTCTACGAAGGTATACATACCCTACCCCCCTCTGAATTTGAACCTGTGACCTTTTAAGAGGAAACACATGTTCTTAACCATTAGGCCCACTCAAGCTGTATATATTATAATTATAAATAGAATCTTGATTTATATGAACATTGTTTTTGAATTTATGATTACACAATTTATTAAGATAATATGTTTATCTAATTGTGATTTTTTTTATAGAACATTTATATTTAATATATATTTTTAAAATTTTAGTTATATAATATAAATTTTATAAATAACACATAAAATACAAGTATTTATAAGAAACATATAAAACATTAACACTAAGACATAAAATATAAGTATTATTATTATTATTTTTAACAAGCATAATATTAAAATTAATATATTTAAAGTTATTTTAAGCATTCAAATATAATTATTTTTATTCTTTTGTTTTGGGATCTATTATAAATGATTATTTTGTTGGTTTATTGGAAATGAATTATTTAAAATAATTATAAAAATACTAAAATACAAAATAACATTATCTTTTAATTAAAATTAAATTATTAAAATATAAGTAGTCGAACAAATTTGAGATAATAATAATAAAAGCTACAACAAATAAATAAAAGAATAAATTAAAAAAAATAAAGATATTAAATAATTATATTTTTTTTTAAAGAAAAAATGTTCAATGTAAATCAAATGTATAATAACAATATATTATATCAAGAAAAATGAATATATATATATATATATATATATATATATATATATATATATATATATATATATATATATATATATATATATTTTAAACCAATTGTATAATAACAATACATCAAGAGAAAGATAACATTTTATATTTTTATTTACATTAAGTTATTTTAAATTTGACAAAAGATATAAATATCTTTTATATCTTCCTGAAAGATTTCATTATAAAAAAATTATTTTAATGAAAATTGATTTCATTATAAAATATAAAAATAAAATAATATAAAAAAATAAAACACCATGGCATGAAAGGATCTCTCACCTTTGTATGACTACGTTATTTGTATGAGAGCACATTAGTTGTATGAATCTATTTAATAAATCTATCACAATAGGCATAAATGGATTTCAATTAAATATTTTACTACTATACATCATAATTGCTTTTAACCCCTTCCTTTGTTTTTTCTAGACAATCACAATTTTCAACACCAAAAATTAGAATGCATAAATTCATACTCTAATTTTATATATTCTTATTTGGAAGGGATAGATTTTACACTTCAAGATCATATGTTATCAATGTCCTTAGAACATGTGTGATTCTAAGTTTCCTTCTATGTAATATATCGGGTTAGTTCAAAGTTCCTATCTTTTTCACAAAGGAAACACTTAATTAGATTTTTTATAAAAAAATCGCCAAAAATTCATTTTTAAAATGTGTCGAACACAAACCAAACTTGTCATGCAATGAACATGATTTTCCGTTGCAATGTGACAAACAAAATTGGACGTTACAAAGTGACGACCATAGTAATGTTGAACGTAATAATGTCACACAATGAAAAACATAGTAACGTTGTAATATGACGAACATAGTAATTTTACAATCAATTGAACATAGTAATGTCACAATGTTATGAGCATAAACCAACATCAGAATGTGATGAAAATAGGCATGTCATGGCAATATGGATAGTAACGTCACAATGTGACGTTCATAAACATACATTGCAATGTGTTGCAAATCACCTTGTTGTCACAATGTGACAAAAATTTCCTCACGTTGCAATGTGACACACATATAGTGACGTCTCAATGTGACAAACATTTCCAAACGCCACATTGTGTCAAATATAGTAACATTGCAATCTACTAAACATACTAATGTCGCAATGTGACGAACATATACATGAACATAATAATGTCGAAATATGTCAAACAAAGTAACGTCGCATAGTGACGAACATAGTAACATTGCAATCAATTGAACATAGTAATGTCACAATCTGATGAGCATAAATGGATGTCGCATTGTGACAAGCATAGGCATGTCATCACAATGTGACGTTCATAAACAAACATTGCAATGTGTCGCAAATCTCCTTGTCGGCACAATGTGACAAACATTTCCTCACGTTTCAATGTGACACACATATAGCGACGTCTCAATGTGACAAACATTTCCAAACGTCACAATGTGTTGAATATAGTAACATTGCAATCTACCAAACATACTTATGTCACATTGTGATGCACATATACATGAACATAATAATGTCGAAATATGTCAAACATAGTAACGTTGCATAGTGACGAACATAGTAATATTGCAATCAGATGAACGTAGTAATGGCACAATGTGATGAACATAAATGGATGTCGCATTGTGACAAGCATAGGGATGTCGTCACAATGCGGATAGTAACGTCACAATGTGATGAACATAAACAACTTTTTCAACGTGTCACACATCACCTTGGTGTTGCAATGTGACGAACATTTCCTCATGTTGTAATGTGATGCACATATCTTGACATCGCAATGTGAAAAATGTTTCCAAATGTCGCAGTGTGTCGAATATAGTAATGTCGTGGAATGTTTTGAACATAGTAACATTGCAATCTACCAATCTGTCAAACATAGTAACGTCACAATGCGACAAAAATTTCCAAAAGCCACTGTGTGTCGAATATAGTAACATTGCAATCTACCAAACATAGTAACGTCACAATGTGACAAACATATACAAACATCTCAATGTGACGAACATATACAGACATTGCATTGTGATGAACATATCCCTGTCGTCGCAATGTGACAAATATAGTCTCAATGTGACAAACATATATGGATGTTTCAATGTGATGAACATATCCTTGATGTCACAATGTGACGGACATAAACAGACGTTGTAATGTGATGAACATAGCCCTATCCTTGTAATGTGACGAACATATCTATGCGTTTTAATGTGATGCTTGTATTATGATGTCGCATTGTGAAAGACATTTCCAAACATTACAATGGGATGAAAACATCACATTGTTGCAATGTGATGTACACCACCCAATGTCACAATGTGACAAACATATACCAACATTGCAATGAGATGAACATTTCCCAATGTTGTTATGCGACGAACACAACCCACTATCGGATTGTGACAAACCTATTCCAACACCATAATATGACAAACCCATTCCAACACCATAATGTGACAAACAAAAACCATTCATCGTAATTTGATTACTATAACCTTACGATGTCATGTGACATCACATTGTGATGAAAAAACATGATCAACATTTCAATGTTGTAGTGCCATAGTAAACTTTGGTTAAATATAATCAACATAGCCCACCATAATCAGATCCACATGGTAAAAAAATGTCATCCATGGGCATGGTCAACCATAATAAACCCTAGAAAACTATAGTCAACCATGGTCATGGTCAACTACATTCAACCAAGGTGAATGACAACCACGATTAACCATATTCTTAATGACGAACATAAACGGATGTCTCAAGGTGACAAACATATATGGACATTGCAATGTGATGAACATATCCTTGTTATCGCAATGTAACAAACATAAATGGACGTTGCAATGTGACGAAGATAGCCCTCTTGTTGTAATGTGACGAACATATCCTTTCATTGCAATGTGATGTCCATATTCTGACATCGCATTGTGAAAGACATTTTCAAACGTTGCAATGGGATGAACACATCCGATTGTCGCAATGTCATGTACACAACCCAATGTCAAAATCTGACAAACATAGACTAGCATTGCAATGAGACGAACATTTCCTGACGTCACTATGCGATAAACATAACCCATTTTCGGGCTGTGATAAACCTATTCCAACACTATAATGTGACAAACAAAAAAACCCTTCATCGTAATTTGATTACTACAACCTTAGGATGTCATGTGACATCATAATGTGATGAAAAAAACATGATCAACATTTCAATGTAGTAGTTCCATAATAAATTTTGGTTTAACATAATCAACATAGCCCATCGTAATCAGATCCATATGGTCAACGAAGGTCATCCATGGGAATGGTCAACCATAATAAACAAAACCAACCATAGTCAACCATGGTCATGGTGAACCACAATCAACCATGGTGAAGGATAATCATGATCAACCATAGTCTCAATGACTAACATATACAAACATTTCAATGTGATGAACATATACAAAGTTTGCAATGTGACGAACATTTCCCTGTCATCACAATGTGATGAACATAAACAGACGTTCCAATGTGACGAGCATAGCCGTTTCATCGTAATGTGACGAACATATCGTTGCGTTGCAATGTGATGCATATATTTTGATGTCACATTGTGAAATACAATCCCAAATGTTGCAATGGGACAAACACATCCAATTGTCGCAATGTGATGTACACAACCCAATGCCTCAATGTGAAAAACATAGACCAACATTTCAATGAGACGAACATTTCTCAACGTCACTATGTGAAGAACATAACCCACTCTCAGACCGTGACAAACCTCTTCCAACACCATAATGTGACAAACAAAAACCCTTCATCGTAATTTGATTACTATAACCTTATGATGCCATGTGATGTCACAATGTGATGAAAAAAGCGTGATCAACATTGCAATGTAGTAGTGCCATAGTAAAATTTGGTTAAACATAATCAACATATCCCACCATAATCAGATCCACATGATCAACGATAGTCAACCATGGTCATGGTCAACTACATTCAACCATGGTCATGGTCAACTACATTCAACCATGGTGAAGGACAACCACGATCAACAACAGTGAATCTTTCCTTCCCAAAATCAACCAAGGTCTACCTATTTATTAATGTATTATCTACCTTAATAATCTATTTATTAATGTATTAATACTTTTGTATGTATTAATGTGTTATTACTTTAATAATATATTATTAATTTAATATGTTACATTATAAATTAATGTATTATTAATGTATTACTTTACCACTATATTAATATTATATTAATATTTTAATTATGTATTTATTAATGGATTTAATGTATTTTATTATTATTATTGTAATAGTGTAATATTAATGTATTACTTTATTAGTGTATTAATACTTTAACAATATATTAATTAATATTGTATAAAGGTATTAATCAATTTATACATTCCACTACTCTAATAACATATTAATACTTTAGTAATGTATTTATTAAAATTGTATGAATGTATTAATTAAATAAATTAATATATTACAGTATATATTAATGTATTAATGTCATTCATAATCAGGATCATAAGAAACTATGATCATAGTAAACCATAATCATCTTCAATAAATGAATTAATATATTACTACTTGAATAATGTAATTATTAAGATTTTATTATTTTAATAATTTATTAATATTTTAATTATGTATTAATTAATAATATATTAATACTTTAATATATTACATTATGCATTAATGCATTAATATTTTAATTTATACATTACAATAATGTAATAATGTATTAGTAGTTTAATAATGTTTTACTAAATATATTAAATTTAATTTATTACAATTTATTACTACTTAATGTATTATTAATATATTACTTTAATAATGTATTTATTGATATATTTAATATATTTTCAAGGTATTGTTTTATTAATATATTAATAATTTAACAATGTATTAATTCAAAATGTTTTAATTAATTAATACATTACATATTAATGTATCATTAATGTAACATTTATTTATTAATGTATTAATCAATGTATACTTTAATTTATTAATGCATTATTAATATATTAATAGTTCAGTATATTACATTATACATTAATGTATTAGTACTTTAATTTTAACATTACATAATAATGTATTATTATTAAATACATTGAAGTCAATGTATTACTATTTTATTAATGTATTACTTCATTTATGTATTAATACTTTAGTAATATATTTATAAATGTATTTAAAGTATTTAATGTGTTCTTATATTTAATATTTTTATTGATGTTTTTAATGAATTATTAATGTATAACTTTATTAGTGTATTAATATTTTAAGAGTGCATTAATTAATGATGTATTAATTTATTGATGCATTAATAGATCATTAGTTTATATACATTAATACATTATTATTATATATTATAATTCATTAATACATTAATTATGTATTAATACTTATAATTAATTAATACATTAATGGTCTTCCACAGGGTATGTCTGTATGTCTGCAATCAACTAGCAACAACCACTTTATAAAAGTGGTTGATATAAGCGCCATTAGTTTGGAAAAGTGAAAAATAGCGTTTAATATCAACCACTTTTATAAAACTTTTATAAAGTAATTATTGCTAGTATATAATTATTGAAAAAACAACAACAATCTACAATGCAAAAATAATACTTTTCCACATGCGAGTGAGTGTAATAAGAGTGAGTGTAGATTCCTCCATAGTTCTTTGTCTTCTATACCAGTTGCATCCTTGATATCTTGAAGGCTCAGCCTTTGTGTATCGTTAAAGAGCATCAAAACAACAGTCTACAGTCCACAAAAAAAATACTTTTCCACACGCGAGAGAAACTCTAGCCAGAGGAATCTCAACAATCTCCTCTGTATACCATTCCGAAGCAGCAGCCTGGTCATTGAGCGTTACCAACCCACCCTTCCTTCCGCTACTGCCCGCATCAACAGGAACGACCAACGATAACAGATTAGCACCGGTAACTTAGACAGAGGAGCGAGTTACGAAATAAGGAGCGAAGGCTTGGAATGGCCAATAATCAATTCCCCGGGCGAGGAGCGTTCATCCATATCACTTCCTTCCTTGTCGTGGAAGGCTGAAGTCCAACACCATTTCTACCACATCCTTGGTTCAAAGTCCATCCGCTATGTCGTTCTTAACTGCCAGACTCGAGTCTGTAGGTGTGTAATGGAGTGAAGGTGGTAAATCTCTTTGCAACATCCAATCTTTTGCTTCAAAATTTCCAATGAAACACAATATAGACTCGACGGATTTAAAAATTTAAAATTTGAAGCAAAAGATCATGCCATTAATGGGTTATATTTATTTTTCTATTTCTATTTTCAATACTTTTCTTTCTAATTTGTTTTGATGATGGTTTATTTTCATGTTATATCAATATTCTTTCTTATAGTTTGTTTTCACTGTTTATTTTCATGTTATTTTGGGTGACACAATATTGTCAAATTATAGAAAAATATTTTATATGGTAAAAATATTTTTATATAAATTATATTAATAATTGTTTGAATTTCATATTTAAAACTTAAAATAATGTAAATGATACATATAAGATTATGAAAATTATACTTTATTTTCAAAAACTTTTTGTGTTTATACTTAATTAGTTTCAAATTTTAAGTAAACTTTAAATTTTATATAATAATATTGTTTATCTAATCATAAATATATAATATTATTGTTTTTATTGTTTAGGTTAAAATTAATTAGATAATATTAAATAACTTTGATAAATTCTTATTGCAAAATCTAAAAAGTTTTAGTTTGGTCATATTTTGAATTGTTATGGATAGAACTAATATACTACATTTTTTATTCATCAATTTACTTTAAAAAGGTTTTGAAGACTTTAATTTACACTTGTGATATTGTCAATAATTATTATCACCAAGATATGTGTAATTCTACTTCAACTTTCAAAAATATGAAATAGTCATAAATATTTATTTTTTTGCTTTTAAACTATACATAACTAATACATTATTACAATCTTGAAATATTTTATTTTTTCTTTCAACTACATATAACTATTATATTAAAACATTTTTAAAAGATAGATATAAACAATTTTCTTGCTATTTTCATTTGTTTGGTATTTCTTTGATAATAAATTTTTATTACTTCTAAAGTGTGTTCGTTTGGAAAATTAGAATCTATTGAAAGTCTATTTTTTTTTAAACTTTAAAATATGTTTAAAATCTCATCATAAACTACCTTGTAGAAGTTAGTATAAATATTAACACTGAAACAAAAAAAAATGATCATAATGATCATCGGAGTCTATTCCAGTTGCATGTTTCTAATAGCAACAAAAGCTTGATCAATTTCTAATTACTATGTTTTTTACAATGGAAGCAAAAACTTGATCAATTTTTACTTACTGTGTTTTATTGGCATACCAAATTCCATGAACATGACGGGTAGAAAGAAAAAAAAGGAAGGCCACACTCTAGCAAATTAAAGAATGAGGCCTTTTCAAAATAATAATTCATCCACAGCCACTTATCCATGGTGAAATTTTGCGTACTCGTCGATTTATCCAGATAATTAGAATTGTTCATTCCGAAACATAATTGACTCGAATTTATATGCATTCTTTTTTAAACATGTGAACCCGTTCTATCAAGTCATCTTAGCAATCATAAGCTTTACACCACCATGAGTTTAACCAAGTAAGATTTTTTAATCTTAAAATGCTATTAAGGGCTATTGGAAAGGATATATAATTTCCTTTGTGAAGACCATAAGCCTCACCGCGGGTCTTCCTTTGCTTCCATTCCCCATTTAGAATCTAACCCCCATTTAGAATCTAACCCCCATGAGGACAGTTCTATTGGACCTGCCATGGTTGTGTCAGTAGGGTAACTCCGAAGTATTTATTCCCTTAAATTTATGATGCTCTAAAAACATATTCAAACTTGCAAGTAATCTTTTCACTTTTCTAATGATCTAATGAAATTTGAGATGCGAAATGAGATGTTTGAAAAACATGGAGCATATAGACTTCCATGGTGGTTGCTACTTATAATAATTGTTCCCTAATTCCTCTTGCTTTCTTAATATAATAATGATATACTTGTTAATTGTTTCTTCTGCCAACCTTTAACCTCAGAGCTCCCTTCTAATCTCACAGTACCCAACGAGACTTGATTCGGGAGCTCCCTTCCTCTAACCTTACAGTACCCAACGAGAAACCATATCTGGTAGGCTCAAAACATAAATGAGCAGATGATACAACAATGGAAGTAAGAGCTTCATGCAGGAACAAATAAAAAAACAACCATGCATTCATTTAACATGTAATCTCGCTTTACTTCTAAGGTTTTTAATTTGAAAACGACTTTGATTTTTAACTTGTGAATGTTTGAAGGATGAATATAAAAAAATCTTATTTTTTCTCCAATTGCAATAGGCTTCGGATGCCCCATTTTGATAAATTCAAATTCCTAATTTCCAAATTCAAGATTGGAATAGGAAAATATAGTCTATTAACCATTGGAATTATGGAAAAAACGTTGTAGTGTCCAAGAATATTTGGACCTTCAATTGGAACTTCGGACCTCTCATGAGAAGTATAACTTTTTAAAGAGATAGAATGCTTCTAACTTATCTTTTGAGCATTGTGATAATTACATTGCATTTTTTGAATTTGAAATCACTATCTTCATTTAGAGAAAAAAAGAAGTTACAATTCTTAAATGTTGAATCATATCTTTAGAACAACATGATCTTGTTGAGAGCACAAAATGAAAAACTAATCTTACTGGACACGATTACAAAAAGATCTTTTGAGAGCATAAAATGAAAAGCTAGTCTAACTGAACACGCTTACAAAAAATTAAAACTTGTTGAGAGAACAAAATAAAAAACTAATCCAAAAAAGTAGTACTACATATTAGGTAGAAAAAACATAATCTGACCTTTTTCAGTATTATGTTTCTCCTCAAGATCTACTCATTGTTTCCTCTTCATGTAGACACCATAGCTAAAACCCTAGTTCTGGTCTTACTAAAACCCTAGTTCTGGTCTTGTCACCATAGCTAAAACCTTGTTCATATTTGCTTCAATGTATTGGAATTGACATTATTGAGTTCTAATGAATATTTTTATCTTTTCTTTCATTGCATGCAAGGCCCGGCTCTTAAAATTGCAAGAGAATTACTAGGTTTCCACACTCTCCTTCACCTCATGTAGTTGATGTGTATTCTCGCTCACATTCATAGTTATTTTTATTGTAGGAGTAATAACACTGGTGGGCTTCATGGTAATAATGACCAAGAAGCCTCAATTTGGTTTATAGTGGGTGACAGTCGTGTTGCTCCAGATGGACCCACCCCCGGCAACCCCGTGTCGACCAAAGAATGTTCATCAAACTATCATAACAACACTTGTTCATGATCACATTATAATGGATACACTTTACTTTAAAATATTGGAAAATTATTATATTACAAATAAGGAACAATCAAAGTTATTTGGATAGTTACTTCATAACATGTATTAAGGTAGATTTAATAATGTTTAAAAAGATAACACCAGCAACATTCAAATGCATTTGAATTAGTTGTTTAGATTAAAAATCGATGTCATCCGAAATATCCAGATTGCCATGTATTTCAGAATATTCAAGTGAAATACATTCATAAATTATAATATATTTTAAGTAAAATAATAATTATAGAAGTAGAAACAACAAATGTCTCTAAACTCAAAGTTCATATAATTATTATTGTGTTTTTTTACAAACAATTTTAAAATACAAATACTATCTCTATAATGCTATTTGTACACACAATTCTAATTCTATATTCTATTTGGCCAAATAACCAAGATTTCATATATATATATATATATATATATATATATATATATATATATATATATTTAATTTTATTATGAAAATATTTATCTAAGATATATAAAGCCTCAAATTGTATTTTCATGCTGCCATGTGAGAGAATGTTGCTGAAGGCATTCTCGGTTAATAGAAATTGTCTTTAGGTTGTCCTTGCCATGGATTCTCAATTTTGTAGCCATGCTTCACATTGTGCTTTCTATAATATTTTTAACAATAATTTTACTATACATATGTGGATAACACTAAAATAAATTGAATATATTTTTTAATTTTAATAAATTTTACAATTGCTTCAATAATCATATTAATAATTTAATTATTTTATTTTTTGAAATTATATATAAATAAATAAATTTAATATATTACATTATTATTAAAATTAGTTCATGTATACAAATATAAATCATTTTCCATTTACAGTATTAAAAGTATCCTTCGCCCACATGATTAAAAGTGGTAAAAAAACAAAGTGTTCCACATAAAGCTAAAGCTTTATCTCTCTACTAGGATTGCTTCCCCTCTCTGTTGCTTCTTAGGTGGGGACACGATACAAAAAATCAAAGAAAGAAAGGTCCACGTTGAATTGTAAATTGTAAGTCCTTAATGAAGACAGGTTTGGAAAGTAGGATTAGATTATATGTAGAGCATGAAAACAAGTTTGGAAAGTAGGATTAGATTATATGTAGAGCATTAAGTAATTATGATAAGCATTAAATTTATGTATAGAATAGTAGTAAATTTATGTATAGAATAGTAGTATGCAATAGATGTCATGAATTATTCTTGAAATAAAAGATTCTCTAAAGACTAATCTTATCTATGTCATTACAAATTTATGTATGAATAGTAGTATGCAATAAATGTTATGAATAATTCTTGAAATGTTGAAATGAAAGATTTTCTAAAGACTAACCTTATCCCTGTCATTACAGGGATGGAGTGGGAAACTTCCATAGTAAGTATCTTGCCAGTTTAAAGCCTTTTATATGATATTTGAGTTTTTGTTACGATAAATACTATACTATCTTTCCAATTTAAATCTTTTTATATGATATTTAAGTTTTTTTTAATGATAAATAAAAGTATGTGGTAACAACATTTTTGTGTTTCTTGAAATTTGTCATACTATCTTGCCAATTTAAAGCTTTGTATATAATATTTAAGTTTTTTTATGATAAATAAAAGTATGTGGTAACAACATTTTTGTGTTTCTTGAAATTTGTCATCAAGATTATTGTGCTTAATAGATGGCTTCTCTGCACTAGTGCAAGTTCCCAATGCAAAAGTCAATCAATAAATCACGGCAAAAAAAACAATGTCGAAAAGACAGGATCTGACTTGGTGGATCGATTTTCCATTGAATGAGTTACATTGCCAACATTTGTTAAATCCAAACCTAAAGATCTAAAAACCCATCCTCAGATTGAGGTAGATTGAGGTAGGGACTAGCTGCTGAGCAATGCTCGGAAGTTATTCGTAGTTACAAGACCGATATAGACGTTAGGTCATGCATGTTAAGGGGTAGTTTCATTATCGCGATAAAAATGATATATCTTAAGATCATTCATGTCCATTTTCAAGAGCATACATATTTCAACCATTTTTATAAAAGTTATATATTCACCGAATTTTTATTCAAATAATTTATTCACCTGAATTTTTATTAAGGAATTTGATTTATTATGGGGGCAAAATTTATTATTTTTTATTATCCGGGTTTTTAATTTATTATTTGCAAAAAAACTTATTAATATATATTATTTAAAAAAAATAAAAAAATAAAAAAATAATATTTCATATTTTATATATTAGTACCAAAATTAAAATTTTCATATATATATTTTTTTAATTTCATTTTCATATAATTTTTTTTTAATTTCATTTTTAATTATTATTAAAGTAAAAAAATTATAAACATTAATAAATGACATATCATATATTAATAAAAGTGGATGACTGTCATAATTATATATAAATTTGTTTTCCATATAATAATAACATTATTTTAAATATAAAAATTATAAATAAATATTTAGACAAGCATTCAAAGTGATTGTGATTGCTCATACATTTTCATAAGACCTATTGTGATGTTCATACAATTTTATAAAATCTTTTTCTTTTGAGAAAGTACGTATTAAATTCTCTATCCTCAAACATGAAATTATATAAAACATAATTTGTACATAACCAAAATATCGTTCTTTATATAATGGGTTGTCATAAATAGTGACTTAATTACATTGTCATATTGAATGTTATATAACGGGTTGTCATAAAGTAGTGACTTAGTTACTTAGTTTGAGAAGAAAACAAATCTATTATGGGGAAAAATAATGAAAAGCTAAGATATGAAAAGTGATTTTACAAACCAAATAAGATCCTTAAATCATAATTTACTAATTTTATTGGATAGATGACCAAAAACGCTAAAAATGTTACCTTGTTTATAAATATATTGACCAGAATTAGTGTCTCTTAATAACACACATGCATCCGGTCCATGGTTTTGAATATATATATATATATATATATATATATATATATATATTATAGAAGGGTTTAACATTTCAAATGTGCCCTCTCCTTAATATTAAATGAAACAAAAGTCAAATTTAAGTCGAGGCTTAAATATGTCATGGCAACTCGATAATGGGAATGATAATGTGCCTTTTAAAGAAATGGAGATAGACTTAAGTCAAAATTGAGAGGGTACTTCTAGGAGGATTATATTTTATGAAAATTAATGGAAATATAAAAGATGAAAAGTGATTATAGAACCAATTAAGCTATATTAAGTTTAAATTATTTTTATTGGGACATAAAACTCACTTGAATTTTTTTTTTTTTTTAACCATAGAAACAACAACCTTCCAAGAGTAATAGAGTGAGGAATTGTGTTTCAAAAACGTACTAACAAAAAGTTTAGGAATAATTTTTTCAATGAAAAAGTTTCGGAATATATATATTTTTTTAATGGTAAGCCATTATGGCTCCAATTTAATGAAGGATTTGTGTACAAATTTAAGATAGTAAATGAAAGCACTAATAAAGATACTATGGATATCATAAGGAAAATGAACACGCAAGTTTGGTATGAGTTAGACGTCAAGATTTATGGAGATTACCAAATCTATCGTTTGATGGGAAAATCTAATTCCTTTGTGAAGATTTATTGATTAATAATACTTTTTATAATTTACATTTTTTTTTTTTCGTTTTTATAAAATTGTGTCATAAAAGTATTGAAATCAAACTTTGAATGTTTCTAATCCTTTAAGCTAAGTCCATGAGTATCTATTTTACTAAAACAAATTAGGTATTTATTATATAATTCATCAACTTTAATATAATATAAATAATAATTTCACAACTTGTCATTTACATCATAAGTAATATTCCATTATAAAAAATAATCACTTTTTATTGAATGGATTTTATGAAGATCCATGGTTACTCTCGTGTTGTTCTTTCAATGGTAAAAACTCATTCCAAGGGGTTAACTTTTGTCTCTAAAATAAAAACTTAGTGATTAAGAGCTAATTAAGAAGCTTGAAGACATGAGAGAAATATCAATAAAGTGTTTGAATTTTGTTTAGATAATTTTGGGCCCAAAAGCTTGCAAGAACAGTACGAAAATCACTTGGAAAGTCTCCTCCCATAGTGATAGGTTCTAATCTCCCAATCAAATATACCATCTTTTTATTGACATTATTGGGGTTAATGTACCTTAAAATAAATTGATCCATGAACTTAAAAATTTGAATGAAAATACCAATACATGTTTTAAGCAAAGAATAAAACACATATCCAACATTCTCCCACTTGTTGTTTTCTTTGCATAGAGGGGGTTATAGGGTTACATAGTCAACAATACAGGGCATCAATGCCCATAAATTTGTTAGAATATAATGGATGTTCTCGTTTTACCATCGACAATATCACTATTGTCACCCAACCATAGGACGAAGCCACCCTTCAAGCACATTAACCTTGACGGAGAATCACTTTGGAAGAAAACCCTAAGCTAGATAGCCAAACAAAGGGTAGCACGCCTTTCTCCAAGGATAACACACCAAACAAGAGCTGATAAGATAGTCCAAACCATAACCAAGAGATAGTCCAAGACAAAATCGAAATCTACTAGCTGTAGCAGCTGGAACGAAAACTCTCCTCCAAACTTGCGCACAAACTGGGCAACTGCAGAGCGCACAAGTGCTACTTTGCAATTCTAAGAATGCCTGCCAGAATGAAGACTGACCTCCTATATTTATACTAATTCTGGCTAACTGCCTGGGTTGACTTCTCATTCTGGGTGTTTATTTGCTTAGTATATAATATTTCTTCTGGCTGACCTCTTCTCTTGTAGGATAATAACCTAATAAAAATTATCCTCTTGAGCCAGCTTGTCTTCTAGGGTTATTATCCAACTCATTAGGGTTTCTTCTTGCTTTCCAGAATATTCTATTCTCGTCAGGTTTACACGTGGAGGTAAATACCTCCCGTAGCTACCATAATATCAACACTCCATCCTAGCTAGGGAGGTATTGCAGGTAATGGTCTTGAGCACAAACATACCATTCACCCAGTAGCATCAACATAGTTGTATAGACTATCTCATGACTAGATCATGAGCACCATCATCACCATTAGTGTCGTCAGCTACATCATCTCTCGGAACCATAATCTATCTGAGTAATCAGACATGATGCTCACTCCACAGAGTGACACAAGATCCATTCTTCTAATCTAGAAGAATAAATGTTCTGAACCATTTTTTGTCTGGAAAATTTCTATTCATTGATCATCCATCTAGTTGATAATCATTTTCAACACTACTGATAGTATTTAAGGAAATCATAACAATATCATTCAATAGAACACAACTGTGTTTATCCATAGTAGTACACAACTACAATCCATTGGTACACTACCATACCAAGTAGCACACAAGTACTTGATCAGTGACGTATAGTCACAAATAGTGGAACACATCCACCACAATAGTATACATTTACTGTTTAGATACATACAGTATTTATAAAAATCATCTGATATCAACCTGCACAGAAACAATGTTATGATAAAAACTGAATCTTTTGGGCCATTCTTCCACTCACATATGTGAGATCTTAGAAGAGCATCTACCCTCAGAAGGTCAAACATCAATGATGAGCTATCTGGACTATTCTTCTCAAGAAAGGAAGAATAACTTTCCTGATTTCTGAGCCTGGACCATTCCCCACCCTGGGCCATTCCTCCGACACTAGACAAATTGTAACCTGGAGAGAATGAGTCTTCCCTAAGGAATGTCTGTCCCTGATTGTTGAACCTGGACCATTCCCCACCTTGGGCCATTCCTCTGACACTAAAAAAAGTTCAACCTGGAGAGAATGAATCCGCCCTAAGGAATGACTATCCTGCACCAACCTCCAAAACAAACCAATCCCTCTGTTAACCACAATGAGAAATCGTTGTCCGGCGAGGCATGCCAGTCTTCTTGAGTAACCCTCAAGAAGAGAGACTTCCCTAGACCATTCCCCATGTTAACCACAATGGGAAATCCCTGTCTATGGTACATCAATGATCCATCAAACCATTTTCATTACGAAAATGATTGTTTGATCTGGACCATTTTCTGAACTAGAAAATGCTTGTCCATTGGAAATCTAAAACCACTTTCCGAACTGGAAAGGAACTGCTCATCCTGGACCATTTTTTTCGAACTGAAAAATGTATGTCCATGAGTCAATAACACATCAGTGCTCCCTCCCAACTTGGAAGTCATCTCTTCCTTTTTCAATAAGAAAGTCGTCTCCACGAGCTCCAGCTTGAGTACACAAACTCTTTCATTTTGGATAGAAGCTTTACTAAAATGTCTGCTTATCTGCTCATCTGTGGAGATATGTATTGGAGAACCACTTTCTCCTTTCTGGACTTCATCATGGATAATGTAATGCTTGATTTCAAATGTACTTCGGTCTAGAACACTGGTTTTCTTTGAAGGCTTTTTGTAGCTCTGATTAATAAAGTATATCATTGTTGGATTCCTCTTGGTTCCTGCTAGCTCACAACATCGTAGCAAGGGTTAAACTGGAACATATCCATGTGTCACTTCTTTTGTCATCATGAGATCTTTGTCATGGATTGGCAATCCATCATCCTGATCTTCTGAGTAATAATTCTGATACAATATCTTTGTTATAGAAAATATTCACCACGCTTCTACTATGCATTAGAGGTTCTCCACCAAGTTATCTTCTTCCATATGCATACAAGGGTCTCTTTCTGGTATGCCTCAAAGTATTGAGGTTTCTCTTCATACGCTCTTTGTTCAATTTCTCTGGAGAAAAGTCTTTGCATTCATTTGATGTAGAACTCCAACCCATGGATATTGTGGATGATATAATGACTCATGTAGAGGTATGTTTGGTTTACTGGAACAAGTAATCATCATAGTCTTCTCCCTCCATCTGGGAGAACCTCTAGTTCTGGATCTTGCAATGCTTGCATATATACACTGTTCTTCATCACAACTTTCAGTTCCTCTGCTTGATTGCTTTTAGTGAGTTCATATCAGGCTGGTAATCTTGTGATTCTTAATACAGTGACTAGTTGTTATGGCTTCTCTTTCTTTCTTGGAATCTTCATGTTCTTCTTGATGTTTTTCTTTACCTCTTGGGTCCATGGAGTTTCTTATAGATTCCATGCCCTAAAGATTCCAGTTATTCCTTTCATTATAGGATCATGGATGTGGATGGACAACCAGGGATACTTTAAGGCTTCTCTTCGAAGAAGACTTCTTTTGAGGTCGAACTGAACATGTACTGCCTTTTATGGCTGCTACCATGGATATATACTTCATCATATTTAATGGATCATAGAATTAGCTCCCTCCTGATCCTTGCTTCATGTATGAGTGCATGTTTTTCTTTTGGAAATATATAATCGGCTCCCTCCATCTAATGGATTCCATGCTTCCGTCTGCATCCTTATTGTCTTATGCAAAGCATCATAATTCTTTGTCCAATTTCCTCTTGATTGCTGACTTCTTTCTGTCTTTGGTTCTTCTAAGTCTCTTCAGGAGTGATTCTGATTTTGGCTTATCTTGTAATAACTTCCACATGATTTTTTTGATGTATTTCATCCTTTCATGTGTATTATCTGACTTGTATAATGATAACAATCCTTATATTGTTGTTCTTCCATAGGTATAGTTATTCTTGGAACATATTATCTTCTAAGAGATAGATATACAAGATATGTACAAAGACTATGCAAACAAGATATGTACAAGAACTAAGAAGAGTATTGTTACCTTGGCTTTAGAAGAAGAAGTCTGTTTTATCCTGCTTGGTCTTCTTATTAGGTTCCTTTTCTTCAACAACCGATGCTTCGTGTGTCCCCTTCTTTTTCTTTAGCTCGGGACAATGATTCTTGTAGTGAACATACTTTCGACATTTGAAGCATTATATTTCTGAAATACCTTTTTCTTGATTTGGCTTCTTCCTTGAACCAAACTTCCTTTTGTTCCTGAAATTCATGAATCTTGCTGTGAAGGCTTGATCATCGTACTTCTTTTGGGGTTTCTCTTTTGCACTGATCTTGGATTCTTCTTGAGCACAACAAGTCCAAAGTCATTCAAATGTAGGATACTCCTTCCTTATGTTCATGCTTGCGGCAAATGCATCCCATGTCTTGGGAAGACCATTGAGTACTATGTTTACCAATTCCATCTATGAAATGATCTCTTCAATAGCTTGTAGTTGATCTCTTAACTGAGACATTTTCACAAAGTATGATGTTATGTTGTCATCATCATTCATCTTGATGTCACAGAGCTCATTCTTAAGACTCATTACTTGTCCAATGTTTCTGACCGAGAAGAGGTTAGTTAGGGCATCGTACATCTTCTTCGATGAGTCAAGATGGGAGATGTAGGGTATCAAGTGGTATTTTATAGAGTCCACTATGATACTCATGGCATTGATGTCACCGTCTTTTAACTTCTCCATATTTGCAATGTTCTGCAGTTCCTTCTCTTTTCCTTCTTCAAACTCTGGTTCCACGATCTTTCCTTTCACGATATCCAACACTTTATTCTTGGAAAGGATGAGGTAAATCATTGTCTTCCATGATTTGAAGTTAGAAGCTCCATCTAACTTGTTTTCTGACTTCATAGAGTAAGTCATGGCTGCTTTAACTTGGTCAACCCTAGATTTGACCAAAAACTGAAACTTGATGTCTTGGCTTGCTGAGAGTACCAAGATATGCACCAGGCTAGGGCGCATTGATCTATCTAGAAATTAGGTCAATCCCTTCACTTAAGGTGCCTCAACAAGAGGGTTAGGGTTTCTGCAACTGCACCTACTAGTAACCCTAGCAACAGTGCTTTGGTGACTGCTCCTGCTAGAAACGCTAGCGACAGTTCTTCAACGAGCTTAATATCCTTATTTTTATGCTTCCTTCCAGTAGGTTAGACTGAATGAAGGAGGATTGGGCCCATAACCTATTAGAATATAATTGATGTGCTCATTTTACCATCAACAATATCACTATTGTCACCCAACCATAGGATGAAGCCACCCTCCGAGCACCTTAACCTTGACAGAGAATCACTCCGGAAGAAAACCCTAGGATAGATAGACAAACAAAGGGTAGCACACCTTTCCCCAAGGATAGCGCACCAAACAAGTGATAATCAGATAGTCCAAACCTTAACCAAGAGATAGTCCAAGCCAAAACCGAAATCTGCTAGCTGCAGTAGCTGCAATGACATCTCTCCTCCAAACTTGCGCACAAACTGGGCAACTGTAGTGTGCATATGTGCTGCTCTGCAATTATGAGAATGCTTTCTAGGATGAAGACTGGCCTCCTGTATTTATGCTAATTCTAGCTAACTGCCTGGGCCAACTTCTCATTCTGGGTGTTTATTTACTTAGTATATAATATATATTTTTGTCGACTTCTTCTCTTGTAGGATAATAACCTAATAAAAATTATCCTCTTGAGACGACTTGTCTTCTAGGGTTATTAGCCAACTCATTAGGGTTTCTTCTTGCTTCTCGAAATATTCTATTCTCGTTAGGTTTACACGTGGAGGTAAATACCTCCTGCAACTACCATAATATCAACAAGATCCTCTACACCAAGATAACTTCTCAGTGCTCACATATTTTGTTAATGAATATGAAACATTCTTCAAAGTGTCTACCTTCATCAACAACACCTTCTCTTATTCAACCATGTGTCTCACAAAGTGACATCGAACATCAATATGCTTTCTCTTTGAATGATAAGCCAGGTTCTTCACTAGAAAAATTGAACTTTGACTGTCATAATCTATCCTTACAGCTTGATGTATCAACCCAATACCTGAACACAATATTTGTAACCATACTGCTTCCTTTCTTGCATGAGTGCTTGCCATGTATTCAACTTATATAGTTGAAAGTGCCACTATAGACTGTGTTTTTCTTATCCAACAGATTAATCCTCCAACTAGGTTAAACACATACCCGCTTGTAGATCTCCTACAATCTAGATCTCCAACCAAGTCTGCATCCACAAAGCCATGTATGTCTAACACTTTATCCAATCCTGGTCTTCCTTGGTAGCACAATCCATAGCTAGCAGTGACACACAAATACTTGAAAACTGTTGTCCAATGCTTCTTCCCTGACTTTGACATATACCTGCTCAAAAATCTCATTGCATGTGCAATGTATGTTCTAGTAAAGATCATTGCATACATCAAACTGCCAACCACACTTGCATATGGAACACAAGACATGACCTCCTCCTCTTCCTATGTCTTGGGACACTGATCCATAGATGAATTTAAACCTACATGAATAGGGACCTTGACCAGTTTACATTCTTGCATATTAAACCTCTGCAACATTGTCTCCACATATTTTCTCTGATTTATCCAGATTTTCCTATTTTTCCGATCTCTTTTAATTTCCATGCCCAAAATGAAATTTTCAGCACCAATATCCTTCATGTCAAATTTAGAGGACAAATGAGTTTTCACTTCCTAGATAATCTCCTTATTGTTTCCTAACAAAAATTTGTTATCCACATACAATACCAAATAAATCAAATGATCACCAATTAATTCAAAATACACACAATGATCCTCTTTGCTTCTTGTGAAGCCAAGTCCCAGCATATAAGTATCAAATTTTTGATATCACATCCTTGGTGATTATTTTAAACCATAAATGGACTTTTTTAGCTTGCATACCAACCCCTTCATTCCCTTCATAGCAAAGCCTTTTGGCTGCTTCATGTAGATTTATTCTTCCAGATCCCCATGTAGGAAAGTTTCTTCACATCCATTTAATCAAATACAAAAAAACAGATAACAACAATATAATAGAAGTTAACTTGGCAAAAGGAGAAAAAATATCACCAAAATCAATTCCCTCAACCTGGGAATAACCCTTTGCTACTAATCGACCTTTGTATTTCTCCATTTTTCCTTTTGCACTCGTCTTCTTTTTAAATACCCATTTCCTTCCAATTTGCTTTCTTCTAGTTGGAAACTCCACTAGATCCCAAGCCTCATTCTTATCCAAGGTTTTCATTTCATCAACCATGGCCTTTTACCATAGTTTTCTATCCTCTGAATCCACTACCTCCCTAACAGTTCTAGGATTGTCATCAGTAATAGACAAAGAAAAATTTGAATGGAAATAAGATGGAGTATGCATTTTTGGTAACCATTTTTCCCACATCGATCTCCTCAATACTGTTGTATCATGATCTTCTTCTTCTGATTCATGTTCTTCTATAGAGTCTTATTCATCATCCTTTGGCTCAAAATCTATTTTTTCTAGTTCTTCCTTACTTGGTAGGACTTCCTATTTGATAACATCCTTCATTTTTATAAATACCACATCTCGGTTATACAAAACCTTCTTAGTTTATGGGTTCCAAAGTTTATAACCTTTGAGACCATATTTATACCCAACAAATATACACTTTTCATCCTTCTTATCTAGCTTACTCCTTTTTTCCTTTGGAACATGAACATAAGCCTCATAGGAAAATAACTTGAGATGTGTGAGAAAAGGTTTCTTACCATTCCATACCTCTTTTGGAGTCTCGTCATCCAGTAATGATGAGGGTGATATGTTGACTAGGTAACATGCAATACCCACCGCCTCTACCCAGTATTATTTTCCTAACCTGACACCATTGATCATGCACCTTGATTTTTCCATCAATGTCCTATTCATCGTTTCTGCAACTCTATTCTACTGAGGTGTATATGGAGTACTCTTCTACCTTGCTATACCACACTTCTTACAAATTTCTTCAAATTCATTCCCGCAGAATTGTCCACCATTATCTGTCCTCATAACCTTAATTCTTTTCTTTGTTTGATACTCAACAAGAGACCTCAACTCTTTAAACCTGTCAAATACTTCATATTTCTTTCTGGGAAAATATATCCAAGTATTCATCAAGAAGTCATCTATAAATGAGACATAGTACACCGATTTTCCCAATGATGGAACTGACACAGGTCCAAACACATCATTGTGCACAAGCTATAAAGTTCCTTCCTCCCTTGTTGCACTAGAGGGGAACCTTACTCGATTCCGCTTTCCATATACACAATGTTCACAGAAATAAAAATACAGAGAGTAGTTAGACATACCTTCAACCATACCTTTACAGTGTAGTAGTCGAAGACGCTTCTCTCCGATATGCCTTGGTATTTTATGCGATAACATAACCTTTTCTCTAGAGAATATAGGAGTTTTTTCTTCTTCTACTCCAATATCAGGAACAATGGAACTATTATACCCATCATTAATACTTTTTCCTTGAATATTATACAGAGTTCTAATTAGAAATCCCTTCATCAACACCATTTCTCCTCAAATCATCATGCAGGTTACTTTTTCAAATATTGTTTTTACCCCTGCATCGTCCATTTTTCTTACAAAAAAAAATTTCTGGCCAATCTTTGGATGTGAAGAACACCATGAAATTTTCTAATCCTTCCATCTATGAGCCTCAACTTGACGTTTCCTCATCCTATGATTATGGTTTTCGATTCATCACCTAGGAAAACATTACCTCCATAATACCTTTCATATTCACAAAACCACTCCCTGTGGGGAATCATATGAAAGGATGCACCTGAGTCAACCAACCATGCCTCTTGATATGATTGTGTTCTTGAAGAAGCCAAGTACACACCCCCTCCTTATTCCTTGGAGGTATTTTCTTTTGTAGAGGGAGCACCTTCAAATCCCTTCACTTTCTCAATGCTTTTGGATATACACTGCTTCTTGAAGTGCCCTTCTTTTCCACATCTCCAACATACCTTTACAAAATTCCTGGGAGATTTATATATACCCTTAGACATAGATCTCCCACTTGAGGACTTGGATATATTTCTATACTGAGAACGTCCTCTTGCAAATAATGCATCTATGCTATGTGCTTCCATGTTCATCCATATCATCTCCTCTGACAACAAGGATGAGACCACATCATAAAAACTCAAGGTAGTTGTATTACTACCTATGGACACAACTAGACTATCCCATGAGTCTGGTAAAGAGCACAATAAATTGCTACACTTATCTTCATCTGAAATTTTAATTTGAATAGATAAAAATTGACTTACAATAGTATTGAAGGTGTTCACATGCTCTATCACTGAGTATCCATCTCTCATCCTCATGTTACATATTTTTCCATAGGAACAATTTATTTATCAGAGACTTAGACTGATACAAGTTCCCCAACTTATCCCATAACTCCTTGGTTTTATCTTCCCTTGACACATTCAATAATATTGAATCTCAGAGACACAATCGAATTGTACTCTTTGCCTTCTGATCCAACTTTTTCTAGTCATATGCTAACATTCCTGTAGGATTAGTACCTAGATCTAGTGTGACCCATTGATCTCTATGTACCAACAAATATTCCATCTTAAGCTTCCACATCTCAAAAATTTTCCCATTAAATTTATCTATCTCTATTTTCGAACTACTCGTCATTTATCTTCACCTAAATAATCAATACCGCAGATCTCCCACTATAACAAGGATTATCATAGTCCCGAGCCAAATCCCTGACCACAAAGGCACCCCCCTGAATCCAATAACCTGACTCTAATACCAAATGTAGATTTTAACCTTGTACAATAATTTACTGCAAACAAATTTTCAATAAAATAAGAAAAAATATACAATGGAAAATACACACATTACACAAAGATTTTTCCCCTAGAAACCCAAACTGGGAAAAACAACATATCCTATATTCATTCAAACCATACATTGTTTACAATACAATCTTCATATAGGAGCCAATGGAATCCAAAACCCTAATCCAATGACCTCGATTAGTCAAGAACCCTAATTCCTTAACCATAAATAGAAAACCATCGGTGAAAAACCATGTGCCGAAAACCTACCCAAATATGGACAAGAAAAACCGAGGACCACCCAAAAATGGATATGAAAACTGAGGAAAAAAAATTATGCCCCCCCCCTCTTACCCCCCTACATGCTCGGTGAAACATAGACACCGATTCTAGTCGTGCAAAGAATATAACACATATCCAACAAAACATATACTATCAACTTCCGTACGACTTCATCTGCGTGGATATTCTTCATATTCAAAGTCAAGCCTCATAATATTATAATATTCAAAATCTAAACTAGTGATTCCATAATTGTCAATTAGACTGGGTTTGACTATAATGGATATATTTTGACTTATTAATGCACTAATGGAACATGATTATTGAACTGTATCCATTGAAGTAATGTCTTTGAGCTACATAGTTGGGATGAAAATATGCCACAGGGTACTTGTGATTTAATTTTCCACATACATTTATTTTCCAAGCATGATATCCCAATTGTTCCATGGAAAATAGGTGTCAAAGAGCCAAGTTATAATGTCAATGGTGGATTTGATAGATATTCCAATGATGAATGTACTTATGAATGTACTTGTTCTTTCAAATTTTAAAATCATGTTTGCAATTATTCCAGTACTACATTCCCATCATCCATGGATGATGGAAATGGTGAAAAACTTGTATGAGTTGACATAAGGATAAAAAGAGGCCCTTTTGCATAATATGTATCTAGTAAAAATCCATTCATGGCTACTAACATATTGACATATTTTTAGATAATGACCAATTTCTAAATGTTTGTAAATATTTCCAAGTGGATTGCATCGTATCTCAATTAGGTGTATACCACATGGTTATAATCATCATAGTGGAGGCCAATTTTGTAGAAAGAGCATCAACACTATCAATCTTACCCATTCATCCATTGAGATCCATAATAGGAGGAGGGAATTGAATAGAACAAACTGGCAAAGGGCCCTAATGTGCCTCGAATGAACAGACCAACAAAATATTAATTCTCTTCAAACATTAATTCTCTTTGAATGAATGAACCAACAAACTCTAATGTTCAAATGCTCATTTGAGCATTGTGAGAAGACTGGTTGCATCTTATACCTATTGATTTCATTATAAAGGGGTAGTTGATTTGGGTAGGTTGGGTTATCTTAGGTAGGTTTATATGTTATGTAGGTTAGGTTAGGTTACATTTAGAGTGATATTGAACATCATCATCAATCTCTTTTTTGTAAATCCATACTAATTCTATTTTTTTCATGTATATGAAATCATCATTTTGTTGACATCTACTCGAGAAACAGACCCCATAGAGGTATGTGTTGTACTTTTGACATAGGTTTAATTGAATTTGTATTATGCTGTTAATATATTGGTATCTTGGCATGAAAAAAACATCCTTAATGTGTATAAGTGAAATCCATCTTATTATCAATTGATTTTAGTTAAAGTGGTTCAGAGGAATGATTCTTATCCTTCCCACCTAGGTTCAACTTCTACAAGTGACATGTTGAGATATTAATGATTATATTATTGTAATGGATTCGAGCCCTATTTTTGATACAACACAATAAACTTTAATTAATTTGTTATATATAATATATAAATTACACTAATACACCTTAATAAATTATATACAATGATCTAAAATGACAATATGTTATTCTCTATAACTTAGATTACATATTTTATTATGTCAATACATAGTATATGTGTTATGTTATAACATATTGCATTATAATATGCTATAGCATATTATATAGCATATTACAATTATGTTATTATTTACATGTTTTATTATGTCAATGCAATTTTTTTTATGTTATTATTTATTATTTACATGTTTTATTATGTAAATGCAATTTTTTTATGTTATTATTAACTTGTGTAGAGATAAAAAAACACAAAACAACTACATAAATAATTCACTCATAAATATGAATAAAATATAACTCTTTGTTAATTGAAAGTGACATATATATAGTAGAGTTATGGCACTCACACAAACATTTGTCTTAAATATCTCAACCCTTTTGTAGAATTTTAGATTACACCAACAATCACTACATACCCTCATGTTCACAATGTGTACATCCCTTGGCTCACATACATAAGATCTCCTTAAGAATATATTTATCATACATGACTATGATATATTATATAAACACATACTCACTAACTTGTTCTAATAATAATCATATAAAATATATGTAAATGAAGCAATGATCAAATATACCTACATAAAATA
>ML803950.1:120160-139469 GCA_009831015.1 Picea engelmannii
TAGTTGGAGGAGTTTCTATGGGAATATAGATGAGTGTTCAAGGATCCTAAAGGGATACCACCCAAGAGGGATGTGGAACATGAAATACAATTATTTTGAGACTCCACATTGTCGAATATTGGGTTGTATAGAAAATTTGTTATAAAAACGAATGAAGTGAAGAAGAAATTGCAACAATTGTTGGAACAATATGGGATTATACCAAGTACCTGACCTTTTGGTTCACCCATCATAGTTCTGCCCAAGAAGGATGGGACTTGGATAATGTTTATTGATTACAAGGAATTGAACAAGATTACACTAAAGAATTGGTACCCTCTGCCAAGGATCAATTCTTTGTTGGACCAACAACAACATGAAAAGTACTTCAATAAGATGGATTTGAAATCAAGATATCACCATGTATGAGTGAAATAAGAAGATACCTGGAGGGATGCCTTCAAGACAAGGCAAGGTTTGTATGAGTGGTTGGTTATGCCATTCAGTTTATGCATTACACCAATTACATTTATTAGACAAATGGATGATGTTTTACACCCTTATCAAGATTCATTTGTTATTGTTTATTTGGAAGATATACTAGTTTATAGCACTTCCTGGGAGGAGCACATCTCACATCTTATGAAGGTGTTAGAGACTCTGAAGAAGCACCAACTGTTATCCAATCTCAAGAAATGCAATTTTTCTTAGTATTTTTTGGTGTATTTGGGGTATGTGATCGATGGATGGGAACTCAAGATAGACCATGCAAAGATGGAGGCCATCATGAAATGGCCAATTCCTACAAATTTCACTAAAGTAGGAGTTTTTTCGGCACAATGCAATACTTGTGGAAGTTCATAGATTCATTTTCAGAAATTGCTGCACCACTCTACACCATAACAAATACTAGTAAGAGTTTCCAGCGAGGGAAGAATCAATAGAGGGCCTTTGCTACGATGAAAATATAGATCAATCAATAACCAGTTATCACACTACCAAACTTGGAGAAGCACTTCGAAGTAGAGATAGATGCAAGTGGGTATACCATGGGAGCAGTACTGATGCAGGGAGGAAGGAATGTCATTCTAAAGTATTTCATCGGGTAGTTCTCAACTACCCTACCTACAAAAAAGATATATATGCCTTGGTACAAGCTGACAAAAAGTCGAAGAACTATTTGATGGGCAATGATACCATCATCCACATAGATCACCAACTGCTATAGTATTTGCAGGACCAAATTAGGCTACAACAAACTACACATTACAAGTGGATGTGGTTTTTACAAAAAAATAATTTGGTCATAAATCATAAGAGGGGAAGAAAAAATAATTTTGTAGACATGATTTCACGACCACCCACATCTAATATTATAGTGTTGGTAACTCTCATGGACATCGATCCTTTTTCCCATGATGCATACAGAGAGGCATACATAGAAGATGATGATTTCAAGGAGGTGTTTCAATAGCTACATAGACAAATTCATTTATAAGAAGTTGAAAAAAAAGTTGAATATAATTTCTAGAATGGTTTACTCTACAAGATCGACAATATATATGTTTCCAAAGGTGAACTATTGCATCTTATCAGATAGGCTCACACCTCCAAGGTTGCAGGACATTTTGATGTTGGGAAGACAATAACCAAATCATAGCGGTATGTGTATTGGCACAAAATGCAACAAGATGTAGCACATTATATTAGAGGATGTATACTTTGTTGTACCAACAAGCCCAAGTACAAGAAGCTAGGTCTATACCATCCCTTACCTGCACCCACTTGACCTTGGGAAATCATTTCCATGGATTTTTTGGGAGGGATAACAACAAATTGGAAGGGACATGACTATTTATTTGTGGTAGTTGATAGTTTCAACTAGATGTGCATTATCATTCCTTGTAAAAAGAACATCAACATACAAGATGAAACAAATAATTTCTTTGAATAGGTCTGGGTGCATTTTAGGATACTAAGGAGAATCATATCATATAGGGATAACATATTTCTTATTGCATTTTGGATTACATTACAGGAGGATATGGACACTAAGTTGAATAGGTATACAACATTCCATACACAAACAGATGGGTAGATGGAAGTAGTCAACTAGAATTTGGTGTAGCGTTTGAGAGGCTACAATCAGAAGCATCTGAAGACATGAAATGAAAACATGATCTATATAGCACACTCTTATAATAGAGTAGTCCACTCTTCTACTGGTAATTCACCTTTTGAAACTTTCTTTGGATGTTTTCCACCTTCATGCTTCGATGTTGTATATGGAAAAAGAAGGAGGAGTTAGCAAGGACCTCACAAGAGATGCATTAAAAGAGGAAAAAAATGTTGAGAACATCAGGTAGATCCATTTGAATTTAAAGGAGACACTGGAGAAGTCATAGGAAAATTACAAGTCTATACATGACCAACAAAAAATAAAGAGAACATTTAGAGTGGGAGACAGAGTATGGTTACAACTGAATAAGGAAAGGCTATAGGGTTTTGGTAATAATATCAAGGCTTTGGAGTATGGTCCTTTTAAGGTATCAGAAAAGGTGGTAGATAATTCCTAAAAACTCAGTCTACCCCCATACATGCACATTTACTCAATAGTGAATGCGGAAAGTCTAAAACTCTATGATCATTGCATGTTGGATTAGGAGGAGGAGTAGGTCCCACATTCCTTAGAGGAATTAGCACCCGATGCTCAGGAAGAGTTAGTAGAGGACATAGTTTTGCAGAAGCATTCCAAAACTACAAGACAGGGGAAACATGACCTTTGGCAGATTAGGTTGAAAGGAGAACTTCCAGGCAAAGAAAAGTGGCACTCTAAGAAGAAGGTAGATGAAACATTTCCTCACCTCTTTCAGTAAAACTTTTTGGGACAAGACACCTCCCCAAATGGGGAGGTATGATCTAAATTGGATCATTATATTAATTTTAATATATCTTGATGCTTTTAGAGTGGAAAAAATTGGAGGAATTAGTTTGCAAGGTCATTTTAGTGGCAAGTCCTAGTTTGGAAAATTGGGGTTCAGAACCTTCTAAAGCCATTTTGAGGCATTGAATGGAAGGTTTTTGGGGTTCAGGTGTTCATAACTCGTGCACACCCCCTTGACGATGTTTTACACTCTGATATATTTCCACAATGCAAATTGTGCATCAATCAGAGTTTGGATGCAAAATTTATTCCTCTTGAAAGTTGACCTATCATGATGACCGCCATGGTACGAGAGGATGCCACATCAACCCCCATTACTCATGCATATTGTGTTATCCTAATAGGCCACAGGTCTCAGGTAACTCCATAGAGAGTGCCTTCTCTTTTGCACTTTCATTATTTCCATACCAAAGAAAAGAGAGCAGAGCAGTCAAACCTTCTATCTTGTTTTTCTCTCGTAAGGGTTTCCCAGACAAAATATTTGTGTTATCTTGTGGATGGTGTGTGAGTGTACTTTAATGTTCTCTATTTTTTTCATTTTATCTATTTCATGCACAAACATAAAATAAGTAACTAAATATTTTAGAATCTAAAGGAATTTAACCTTCATAGTGTAGATTTTATTTTATTTATCAAATCTGTTGTGACTTCCAATGAAATATCCATGATAGTTTAAAGATCAACAATAATATAATTAATGATATACCATGCATTCTTAAAAAGAGCTTCAAACTTTGCTAGTTTAAACTCAATGGAACAAATTCCTCTCTCTATAGTATTCAACAAAGTATGCTTCATAGAAATATTATAAATATGTAATTTTCACATGTAACAACTCTTACCATCCAACTTGATGTTAGGTAAAATAATGCTTGAACAAATTAAAAAAAACATTATTGGCTACTTTAATAATTTCCGTACAACAAAAAGTTAAGAAAATAATTCATAGAATTGTAATATCAAAATCAAATGTCTATGAACCAAACAACCTGTTATATATATATATATATATATATGATTTGACTGGTAAAGTCTACGGAGGTATACATACCCTACCCCCCTCTGGATTTGAACTTGTGACCTCTTAAGAGGAAACACATGTTCTTAATCATTAGGCTCTCTCTCTCTCTCTCTCTCTCTCTCTCTCTCTCTCATTTTAAAACCATTTTTAAAAGTGGAAGAAGCTTTATCTTTCTAAAAAAACCTTGTACAAATACAAACATGAAATTATCATAGACGCATAAAATGTTGTGCCCTAATCCGACTCCTTTCAATGAAAAAGTATTGTCATACTCTATGCATTGTGAAAAACATACTTAACCCTAAAATAAATATTTTAATTGTATTTAATAATAATGTATTTTATTATCACATTGGAGACAACCCTATAAAGAACAATTACCCATTTTTCAAAATCGATTATGATGGTCGACCATATATATATATATGAGAGAAAGAAGCTTTGTATTTCTAAAAATGAACAAGATGAAATTATCATAGACACATAAAATGTTTTTCCTTAGTCCGACTCCTTTCAATGTAAAAGTATTACCATACTCTATGCATTGTGAAAAACATACATAGCCCTAAAATAAATATTTTAATTATATTTAATAGTAATATATTTTAAGGTTAAATAGCCTATTTAGAAAAATACCTATTTCCAAAGTACTATTTATGAAATTGCTAAGTACATCATAGTAAATTTAAATTTCTTTTATACGAGACACAAGTCACACTACAATTATAGAAAGTGACATAAAATGTTAGCATGTTCAGATTAGGTTAATAGATTTTCTTAATACAATTATTTAAAATACTATTTATGAAATTGGTAAACACAACATAGTAAATTTAAATTTCTTTTATAGGAGACACATGTCACATTAGCACACACTAGTGAATTATAGAAATTGACCTAAAATGTTAGCATGTTCTCTATAACTTAGATATTAGGTTAATAGATTTTTCTAATACAAGTATTTATTTTATTTTGTCATGCTTATATAAACAAACTAGATGAATTATAAATATGCAAAAACCAATTCAATTGCAACAAATATATTACTTATTTTATTTTTTCATACTTATATATATAGATATAGATATAATTATATATATAATATATGAATTATAAATATGCAAAAACTTACTCAATTGCAACATGTATAATAGAGTTATAATATATATGCATCTACCTTATAGTTAAAAATATAACTACACCAAACCTTTTACAACTCTAAGGATCACACTAAATCATTCTACATACTTAAGATTGTAACATTCTTTAGATTTATATAAAATGTTTTCTTAATAGGTATATAAATCATACATGAATATTATAGGTTCCAAAAGCTTAGCGATAATAGTAAACCTATGTAGTGAACTAATGAACCTATATAATGAGAAATCATGTCTACTAATTGTAAACAAGAGGGGTTAAAGAATAGCAAGTCCCTGCTATTTGTAAACTGAAGCCATTGTTTGAATGCTTAAGTGTGTCTTTACTTGTTTTGTTTAATTGGTTGTAGTAAGGTAAATCTATATTCTCTATCAACTTTGTGTGTTATGTTAATTGCATTAATATGTTAAATAATTGGATTGATTATTGATTTTTTTAGTTTCATTGGGTAGTTTACTTTATTATTGTATTTGTTTTTTAATTTTATTGGGCGACCTTTTTTTTGATTGCACAATATTTAGGATTTAGTTTTAAAAAATTGTGGGTAAAACATAATAGAGAAACACTTCATTGATATATTCAATATTAAAAAAAAACAAGGAAAAACTATGTTGCCAATGGGGATTTTGATTTTTTGATTTCTTATTTTTTATGATTGTCATTGAAGCACATGTGTTCTTCCTTGAAATTTGTGCAAGAAGGATGTAGGTTTCTTTCAAAATTATGGGAGTGGTCATTAGCAGCTCCAATGTATCTATATTTCATGCAACACATTGATGCAGGAGCATTTCCTTCAAAGTCAAAGACGCAAGTGTGGAGGCAAAGACATGAAATCTCAGCATGAGAGAGTTTCAAATCAACATTTAACTCAGAACTAAATCGAGTTGTTGAGATATTTTTGAAAGCAACATTTTTAAATATGTAGTGTTTGTAATGTCGTATACGACTATAAGGGGTTGCATATGTAGAGTGTTGACTCTTATCTGGCAATAACTGTTAGTTATTGTAATAGGACAAAGTAGGTAACCGCTAAGATTTGATAGGATAGGTTGCAGACAGGACGATGAGAGCTCATAGAGCTAGTCCTTAGATAGTTTGTTGCCACATTGTAAAAGTATTATGAGATAGGAAGATAGAGATCAATAGAACATAATAGAGTAAAAGAAAGTTGCAGTGGAGAACTGCAATATTGTGTAATTTGTTTCATGAATGAATAGAACAAACAGAATTGTCCCAAATCTTGGACCCTGTTCATTTTAATGTGTGATTGAATGAATGTTGCATTTTCTGTATGTCATTTATTTTATTTTGTTCATGTATGATTGTTCAAGAAGTTGATCATATGAGTTTGTGATGAAACTGGATAAGTTTCACTTGCTTGTCTTTTGAAACTCGTATGCAAGGTGTGCATCTCGAACACAAAGAGTGCGTCGACTGAGTCTCAGATTGACTCAGAAGAGTTCAGATGGAAAACAAAGGAAACTTAGAACAGGTGAAAGGAGTGCACAACGTCAAGAAGTGAACCAACATCGAAGAACCAGAACAGAGGAATGCCAAGAGGGAGAGAATAATTTATTTTCAAGAAATCCTTCGAACCGAGTTATCAAAATCCCCGAACACAATGAGTGTGTGGGAAGTCGAAATCCTTTAAGGATCAAATTCATAAGGGATAGCACTTTCATATGTCTTGATGAGATCTAAGAGTCAGATTCGTAGGAGGAGCAAAGGTCGAAACCTTTGAAGACTGATAAATCTTCTAAGTCGAAAGAAATTAGAAGCTCAAGAGGAGGAGTGACAATGGCCGTTGGATCACAGTGCAAAGGATTAAAATCTGTCAGATCAAATCAAGGTGCATGAGCCTTAGAGCTTCACACATGCAATATAGAGAAATTATCAAAGTTCTGAAGTCCCGAAGTAGCTTGGGATCGTCCATCCTCAAGGAGGACAGGTGGCACAAGATCCATAGCTCCAGAAGTTTGTGGACGAAGAGGAGGTGAAATAGCTGAAGTAGGTTCTTAACCGTTGATTGCCAGGAGATACGTGTCAGCAGACCAATAGCTTCGGGAAATCTATTCGATATTTTTTCAGTTGAGACATGAAACTCCCGAAGCACAAATAGCCGAAGAGCCAAGAGTCGTCGATCTGCAAGGGGACACTTGTCAACAGATCACGAGCTCCAGGTAAATTTTAGTGGGGTTTTAGGTGAGAACTGAGACTATCGACTCTTGAAGACCCGGAGTAATCCTCGATCATCAAATCAAGTGGACATGCGACAATAATCTGCATACTTCGAGGGAAGTGGTGCAGACCCCCCTTCTCTCCAAGGGTTGTGCGACCTCCCGGTCTTAGGATCTTCTCAAGAATGAATTGGAACAGTCTTTGATTCCCTACTAGAACCTCTAAGAAACAATCCACAAGTATTTGTAAAACTTGTCCTTCGTGAACAGGCACTAAAACAAAAGTATCCTCCACATGAACATGCCTTGTGACCACACGCCTATCTGAAAATGCACGTCGCAATTTTCCGCATATCAGCTATATGAGTCAACCGATTCTCCCTCCTTCGAACTCCCAAGTCCCAAAATTTCGACAAGGGCCTAGCACTTCCTAACTCCTCCCTTATCCTTCACCCATATGACCCTTCACTATAACCTGGGGCCAATATTTTTGAGCACGTTGAGATTTCATGTATCGAAACTCCTGATGTGATTCACCTCGATTCTCCTGATACCTAAAATTACAAAAATTTCGGATCAGATCAACAGTCCACAATAGCTCTCCAGCCAACGACTGTGATCAAGTTGTGATTTCGTGTTTTGAAAATTCTCACAACTCCTCCCTTTGACCTTTCCACTCTACGAGTCAGCGAAATGTTGATCTCTTGCCACGTGTTCCTTTCAATGGACGGTCCCGATGATTTCGGGATTTCACGAACTTCAACCTACTTCTTCCAAATCCTTTGTTTTTGCGAAATTCCGATAACTCCTCGCAACTAACCAGTGTGCTACTTCTCCGATATCTAACGGATTGAAATATTTCATCTCTTTCTGAATGGACCTTGACCCTAGATCTTGTCCAATCTTCAAATTATTTTCTGAAATATTTCTCCCACTCAATCCTCCGTACTTGTCCTTCCTTCGAACTTCAATTTTCTGCGCTCCACCTTTGAGCACTTCAACTTTTTGAAACTTAGAAATTTTTCTAAGTGTCTCCTCTCAAGACTTAAAACCACTACTCCTCATGAGCTTCTGGCAATTGAAACTTAAATCTCACCCCTTAGTGCTCACTTGCACTCTGTGTCTTCTTCAAAATACGTTTTAACACCCTCATGTCATACTCTGCGCTCAACTTCCTGAGCTTTCAAACTTTAACACAAGTTTGTATCTGCACGCACTCCTTGCGCTCGATATGCACACTCTACATATGGAAATTCTTTGCTATGTCTTCTGAGATTTAAGTCGAAAAAGACTTCTTCACATGCACTCCTTCGCTCTACATGCACTCCTTGCACAATCTTACAGAAGAAAAATAATTGAACTCATTCAATTATTCATTCACTCACTATGAACATCATACATTCACAAACACATAACAACACAGTCAAACCATAACAATATCAACAATGTGTATTTGGGTCAATTTCCTCTATTTTGTTCATTTAGAAGAAAACATAATTACAGTCGTTTTTCCTTAAAACTATTACAAGAAAACTTGCCTAAGGACCCAAAGCTTTTTCACTCTCCTTCCTCCTACCTAATAACTATTTCATAATGTTCAAGAGGTTACCTAATCCATTAATGCAACCTAATGAATAATCAAGGATAATATCCCACACCTGTAATACATTACAGTCATGTAAAGGATTTACAATCGTTCCTTCATTTCAAATGGTGGCCCGACTTTACATACAGTTAATAAATTAACAAGAAAATCAAAAATATCTTCACACCGCTACCAAGTTGTTTAAGGTCGGTTTGTCTCCTTCGATGTGTTGAGGTGTCGATTCTGATTCCATGTCCACTTGCTTTTGATGTGATAGCGATGCTCTTGCATCAGGAAGTGAAAAGTTTGAGATTTGAGATCTCAGAAGTCCGAACACACGAAGGATATATCGACTGTTGATTGAAAAAGGGGCCGCAGGACCGTTGATCTAGCTGAAAGGTCAAACACCTGAAGTAGAAGCAACGCCATTTATTGAGGAGGAAAGGTGTCCGCAGATCATCAAATCTAGAATATTGACGTACGGAGGAAAGCAGGGTTTGAGACTTGAAAATTCTGAAGCCCGTAATTATGAAGGAGATCACATCTGTTGGTTCAGGAGGGGTAGATCTAGTCCGTGGATTTTAAAAGGGAAAATCTGAACTGTCAATTCAGATAGTACCGTCAATATTGGGAGATTGATGGTCCCATAGAATTTCGGGGATAGGAGTTGCATGAACTTTAAAACATTGAGGGCGGGCTGAAATCCAGACTGTGGTTTTGGAAAGAGGACACGTGGAGGCTCAAGGAGAATTGTGGTCTGAAAAGTAGTTTGATCCCAAACTGCTTTGGCCGCACCTGCAATCGTGTGGTAACAAGAGGTCGTTGCCTAAGGTCACATCAAGAGGGGGCTTATTAGAAAAAGGAGCTAACACCCAATACTTTGAGATTTCACAAGTGAGAGAGAGAAGGAAGGATGCAGGTGCTATTATACCTACACCAAGAAGCTGAAAGGGCATGTGTTTAGATACATAAGGAGATGATTAAGGTTTTAGAGGGTGATTTGACTCAAGAATCGAAGATCCTTGACCGAGAGGTCGTGTATCCCTACGGGGGAGTAGGGGGGATGCATCAGGTGGTATCAGAGATGATATTGAGTTTGTTTGCAGATAGTAGACAAAGGAGAAAGGAGGTAAGATGGTATCAATTGTGGTATCAAGAAGATTTGATTTATGTTTGAAGGCATCAGAAGGTGACGCAGTGAAATCATGCCACCCAGAGGGCGTAGAGAGAATGTAGAAATGGAAGAAGAAATGAGTCGATTCTGAATGAGACTGGATGCCATGGAAACATCACAGAGAAGAGAACCATACACCAGATATATCAGTGAAGCTAAGAGAGAAGATATAGAGGTCGAATAAAATGTAGCAGAGGATGTTGCACAAGATCGCTTATTGAAAGTTGTTTCAAGAATAGGAGCCAAAGAAAGAGTAGAGGTACCAATGTGTGAAGGAAATTTAGAAGTTGAAGAATTGTTATATTGGGTACGTGCTATGTGTTATCACATATAGTTGTCAATGGAAACAGGTTGTCCAAGTTCGCATCCTGCACAAGAAGCGTCAAAGCACAACATTCAGAGAAGTTTGTTCTGGAGTCGAATCAAGAAGGCATACCATTTTATCTTTCAACGAAGGAGATCCAATCAGGAAAATTAGATCGATGGTGCACGGGCATTCAGAAGTCTAGAGTTGCTCAAATATTAGCGCTAGAGAAAAGGCCTGAGATCAAGGTCGAGAAAATATTAAATCTGGGTCATAGATCTCATTGGGAGAGATCAACGGTATAAAATTATCATGAGAATTGGGAGTTATAAATAATCTTAAATTTATGAGCCAAGGTCCGAAGTCCCGAAGTAGATATGGATTGTGGATCTTAGGGGACATGTCATAGCTCGAGGTCACAAGTGTGAAGGGGTAATGAAGAAGGAGTTGGTGCCCAAGGCTCGAGATTTTAGAAGCACAAAAGAGGAAGGTCGCGGGTTTCATAGGACCTGCAGTAAAGAGCCACCAACAACACACAACAACCCCTGTGAATTTAGCCTTGTTTTAATCCCGAGAAGAAGCAGTAAATGAAAAAGGAGTGGTGGTTGAAACTTCAAATCGCTCCATAAATGGAAAGCATGGAGATTCTAGTTGTAGAGACAGAGATGTCATCCTAGAGGCCCCCTCGATGGACAATTTTTCCTAAAGGCTTGTGTCGAGTTAAGCTTGCATCAGAAAGAAGGATACATGCACAGTTTGATAGAGCATGCACCGACTGAAATCTTTAAATGCAGAGGTTTGATCACGGTCCTGGTGGTTGCAACATTTGTGAGTATATATAGGCAGTTTTAGTATTTTGTTAAGGTCGATGGTTGAGCTAGGCTCCCATATTTTAAAGTTTTAACAAAGCTATGGTTCTTCTAGTTATGTATCTATATTTGAGACTTATTTTTTAATGAAAGTCATATTCCTTTTCATTTCTCTGTAATAGCTCTGTTAGAACACTCGGGCATGGATGATCCAGTCGAGGGTAGTCATTTTGTTGTGATGTAGGTTCTATCACAGTAGTATCTTCACCAATTTTAATTAGTTTCTTGTGTTATATTTTCTCTTATTACATTGAATGGCTCGGGCATGGATGATCCAGTCGAGTTATTGTAGTTGTAGGGTAATATAGGTTTGACTATTCTGTTGTTGTGACTTTTTTGCTTGCACCATATTTCAGTGTCTGAAGTTTGATCTGAATATTGCTGTTGAGTTTGATCTTTTCCTCTCTGAGATGCTGGAAGGTCTGATGCCTATAGTAGTCTCATTCACCACTCTCACCAAGTCTTCCATTTGAGTCACACTTAAGATCAACTTACTAACTGATGTTGATCAAGACCTCACCTGTTTGTACATGCCATTCCCTGTTTTCTGAGTTAAAATGATATTGTCTTGAGCCTGCACCCATTTGACCTGTTTAAAACCAACTTGCAACGTAAAACTATGATGGGTACTGGGCTTACCTTCGATGTAATCCGAGCGTGACTTCCATTTCTAACATTTCTGGCGTTGTTGCTGGGGAACGAATTGAAGACATTTCCCTGGGTAAGAATGACAACGAGCTTATGATTCTGAAGGTGTATCAGACATCAGAACCATTGAATATTTCAACTTGCACTTGGCAACTCCACTGGGGAGGATCTTGATGACAGAAAGATGACCATACCGAAGGGGAAGACCAGGTATGATTTTATGATATTTATTCATGAAATCTTGTTCTTGTTTATCAACTCATTTATCTCTTTCCCTTCACATATAAGGAGGATTATCCTCTGCTTTGTCTATTCAAATGATAATAGGCCTTCCTTTATTTATCCATCATTGGAAGAAGAAAACATGCCCTCTTCTTGTGTTGTAGAGATCGATCTCATGTCTTCACCTCTGCCTATTCATAAAAGTGAGATCTATATTACATCTCCTCTTGAAATTGATCACCCTTGTAGCCCTGAGGAGGTTGAAAATAATTCACAGTCTTCTCAAATCTCATTACCCTCTGTTATTCATGTTGAGCCTTTCCATCAACTCGTTAATCCTCATGATCATCCCACTTCTTTTAAAATTAAAATCAGAAATAAGTTGTTTAAACCTTTAAGGCTGCCACATGACCTTCATCCTTATCCTCGTTATTCCTTTGAGTATCTTCCCTAGTTTTCTAGAGAGGATCATATTACAACTAAGAGGCATTTGGAGGCCTTTGAGAGCTTTGTTGATCAGTTTGAGATTGTTCATGATGATGTTTCCATGACGTTGTTCTCACAATCCCTGTCTGGAGATGTTGTTGTGTGGTTTAGATGTCTGGAAGCCAATTCTATTGGCTCTTGGACCGAGCTATGCCAGGTATTTTTAAAGTGTTGGGGTGAGAACAAGTCCCTTGATCAATACTAGTTTGAGTTTAGTGCCTATAGGAGAGGGAAAGAGGAAGCCTTGGTTGTCTTCAACAAGAGGTTTTATAGTGTTTATCATAGTATTCCTATGGAGATTAGACCCACAAAGATTGTTTCCATGGTGTACTATGTCATGGCTCAACATCCAGAGCTGGTCCTTCTCATGAGAGAGAGGAAATCTTCATCGTTAAGACACCTATTTGAAGATGTTGAAGAATTCAAAAAGAACATCAGGGCTAGAAAGGGGGTTCATATGCAAGCATATCTTGAAACATTGCATGTGCCTAAGGAAGAAGACTGTCAGCATGTTTCAGATTCTGAGAAAGAAGATAGTGATTATGAATCAGAGTTGGAACAACAACAAAGAAAAGAGACTGTAGTTGTTGATGGTCGAGAGTTGTTTTCGAAGCAGCCAAGATTCTGTCACAAGATTCACGATCCTATGGCTATACACATGGAATAAATTGTTTCATATTTTGAGGATTTCTAAGAGAATACCATAGAGAATTTTCCTTTATACATTGGGGAAAAACATTGTGTGGAAACCCACCATTCTGTGCCTACATAAGACAAAGGGCAGAGCTTTCCCATGGTTCCTGTTTACGATGATTATGATTCTAATCCTTGGGATATTCATGAAGAAGAAGAGGGAGAACCAAATGTGTAGTTCATATCCTGCCCATAGCCTACAAATGAGTAACCATAACCTGGGCTCATTCAGCCTGCATCAACCGTTCTCTCACCCATGCTTTTCAAATACATTCAGCCATGTGTGAGCAGTTGTAAGATAGAGCATGTTTTCTGTCACTAGCCCAATGGATTTTGTCATTTTCTCTATGAATCTGTAAGGGAGTACATGGAGTTGCATTTCCTTCATGTCTTGGACCCGCTCAACTTTATCTTGACTTCAACACTGGGAGGAGAGATAAAAAGCGTAATCATTTTATTATCATAGTTACATTGTTTTTATTTAATCAGTGACAATGTAAACAATTTTGCAGCTAGGGAGTTGCTTGAATGGCTATGGTGGAAGTTTTCTTTCACCTAGCGCTTTGTAAAAATCAATTAGTCTAGGAATGTACACAAATAAGATCCTCCTAGAGCCCATGTCTTTTGCTTTCATTTTTAGGATAGTGTTCTTGTCGGCTTTTAATCCTTATAAGGATGTTTTTTTGAGTATGACTCCATAGCCCAATGCATAAGGCGACTGGAACTGCTTGTTCTTGGCAACTCACAAGGAGCATGCCATACCCTGTGGAGCCAAATGTTATCACATATAGTTTTCAAGGGCAGTAGGTTGTCCAAGTTTGCGGCCTACAGAAGAAGTGTCAAAGCACAACATTCAGAGCAGTCCATTCTGGACTCGAATCAAGAAAGAATACAAGTTTATCTTTCAACGACAAAGATCCAATCAGGAAAATCAGATCGATGATGCATGGGCATTCGGAAGTCCAAAGTTTCTCAAAGATTAGCGTCAAGAGAAAAGGCCCTAGATCAAGGTCAAGCAAATATTAAATCTAGTCCATAGATCTCATTGGGAGAGATCAACGGTAGACAATTATCGTGATAATTGAGAGTTCAAAATAATGTTAAAGTTATGAGCTGAGGTCCAAAGTCCCGAAGTCCCGAAGTCCCAAAGTGCTGAAGGCTCAAAGTAGATCTGGACCATGGATCTTAGGGGACAGGTCACAGCGCAAGGTCACAAGTGTGAAGGGGTGATGAAGAAGGATCTGGTTCCTGAGTCTCGAGATTTCAGAAGCGCAAAAGAGAAAGGTCTCAGGTTTCATAGAATCTGTAGTAAAGAGCCAACAACAACACACAACAACCCCTAGGCATTTAGCCTCATTGCGATCCCTAGAAGAAGAAGTAAATGAAAAAGGAGTGGTGGTTGAAACTTCAACTCACTCCATAATTGGAAAGCATGGAGGGTCTGGTTGTAGAGACAGAGATGTTAGCCAGAGGCCCCCTCGATGGATGATTTTTCCTGAAGACCCATGTAGACTTAACTTTGTGTCAGACAGAAGGATACATGCATAGTCTGATAGAGAAAGCACCGACTTAAATATTTAAATGCAAAGGTTTAATCACGCTCCCAGTGGTTGCAACATTTCTGAGTATATATAGGCAGTTTTAGTATTTTGTTAAGGTCGATGGTTGAGCTAGGCTCCCGTATTGTAAAGTTTTAATGAAGCTCTAGTTCTTCTGGTTATGTATCTGTATTTGATACTTCTTGTTTAATGAAAGTCAGCTTCCTTTTCATTTCTTTGTAATAGATGTGTTAGAACACTCGGGCATGGATGATCCAATCGAGGGTAGTCATGCTATTGCGATGTAGTTTCAATCACAATAGTATATTCACCAATTTTAATTAGTTTCTTGTGTTATATTTTCTCTTCTTACATTGACTGGATCGGCTATGGATGATCCAGTTGAGTTGTTGCAGTTGCAGGGTAATGGAGGTTTGACTATTATTTTGTTGTAACCATGTTGCTTGCATATTTCAGTGTTTGAAGTTTGATCTCAATATTTCTCTCAAGTTTGACCTTTTCCTCTCTGAGATGATGGAAGGCCTAATGCCTATAGTAGTCTCATTCACCTCTCTCAGCAAGTCTTCCCTTTTCTCACACTTAATCTCAACTTACTGATTGAAGTTGATCAAGACCTCACCTATTTGTACATGTTGGTCCCCGTTTTCTAAGTTAAAACGATATTGTCTTGAGACTGTGCCCATTTGACCTCTTTAAAACCAACCCGTGATGTAAAACTCTAATGGGTACTGGGATTACCTTTGATGCAATCTGTGGGTGACTTCCAGTTCTAACACTATGGACAAATACTTCGATTATGAAGATATCAAAGAAGACAATATGGTGAAGCATGTAGTGACAAGACTGAAAGGTCATGCAACGCTATTGTGGGATGAACTACAAGCCGAATGCAAGAGCAAAGGTAAGAAAAAAATTAAGAACTGGGATAGGATTGTAGACAATTTGAAGGAAAAATTTGTCCTAAAGGATTATCAAATAAATCTGTTCAGGAGATTGAAAAACCCGAGACAAAAAGGATTATTAGTGAAGGAGTACACTGAAGAATTTTACAGACTGAACATCAGGGCTGGACATAAGGAGAATGAAGATGAGAAAACAACTAGGTATATAAATGGGATGAGATATGAAATCAAAGATGTAATACCCCAAGGATGTGCCCCGGTTGTATTATGTATTGTAAACATGTTTTGTAGGCTGGTGATCCGAGTTATAATAAGCTAGGAGCTTATTTGGTGATTAGGATTGAGAGCCTAGGTGTTAAAGGCTAGGAGCCTGATTTTGTATATGTAATTATGCAGATCATTAATAAAATATAAACATTGTTGCATGAAGACCGACTATGAAGAAAGAGTGATGGGGGACTAAGATTCCACAAGGTTGGGTAAGGGAGGAGGCTAAGTGTGTGGGCCTAGGGGCTAAGCTAGGGGGCTTACCTCTAAAGGGGATCATAATTTATTATTATTTTCTGAAAGCTAAGGTGGACATGTTGAGTGTTTTCATAAGTTCCTGTAAAGGGAACATGTGCTAAGTAGAACTCATGCGACTCTAGGAAGACAAGTGTTGACGTGGGTGCATGCAGTTAAAATTGTTGAGTCAGTCTTGTTGGGGTTCATTCTGTCATTCTGTCATCCTCCATCTTAGTTTGCTGGGATGCAGTTATGAACCCATTTTGCCTCTGTGTCTGTATTTGCTTACCCATGCACAGATAAGGAAACCCTCAAGGGAAGGTTGTTCACGGTTCATTCTTCCATCCTCCACTTGAGTTCGTTGGGATGCCTATCTGAACTCGTTTTGCCTCTATACTCGACCTTTGTGTTTTTTTCTCTGGTCACGCACCTTGAAACCAGTGCAAAAAACCGATGGAATGATCCTCTGTCTAAACCATTTTTCCTCTGTGTGGAACCTCGACAAAACCATGCATCGAAAAACTTGAAATCCATGAGTTGTTCTTTGTTTGTTGAGGAACCCTACACCTAGTTAATTTCCTTAGCCATGTCATGTTTTAGTGTGGGTTGTTTTCGCCTGTGGTGCCATGCCCATCTGATGTTTCTACTATCATCCCAGTGTGAATGGGTGTTGAACCATTTCTATTGTCCTCACCTGGCTGGAGATGAGTCGAGGAGTGTGCTGAAGAAGCGGGTTGTCAGGCATGTGGTAGAAAAGGCAGGTTGTTAGGCTTGTGAGAATCTCTCTCTAGGTGAGAGATTATGCTAGGAAGTGGTTTTCTCCTAGAGAGAGTCCAGCACCAGCTACTGAGCTTTGAGAATTCCTAATCAGACCTATTGCATAGACCTAGAGAGGGAGGTGAAGCAACTGATGGGCTATGTGACAATGAAGGTGTATACTCTTGGGTGGAACAATAATGTGGGGAATGAGAGCCCGTGAGTAGTGGGTGTAAGAATATTCTTGGAGAGAATCCTTCTGGTTGCATTGTTTAGTTTTATTGTAACCTCATCCTAGTATAGGATTCCCTTGCCTTGGGTGGAGCTTACTCCCAGCTCGGGGGTGACCCACTTTTGAGCGTGATGAGTTGCGTGGTCTAAGGCTAGGAGGTTTGTGGAAGGTCTTTACATAGTTGGTGGAATTACTCCATTTTAAAGATAAGTATTAATTTTGTACTTAATTTATATGTGATGCATGTCTGTGTCTTTGAAATGTTATCATGAATTACGGTTGTTTTCCATTAATTCTGAATGGTAACAGTAACTCTATGTTAAGTTTTTTAAATTCATTTAATATGCACTATTATATATATATATATATATATATATATATATATATATATATATATGTGAATGTTCCATAGTGGTAGTTTTACCCGGTCTCTGTGGAGGCTCGGGGATGCTACAGGTTGGTATCATAGCTAAGTCAGAGCTGAGTAGTGGCATTGCCCAGGCCGGTTGATGGTTGGGGATGTTACAAATTGGTATCAGAGCATGGTTACAACATTGAGCTTGGATAGGCCATGTTAGTGGAAATTGAAGCAAGAGTTTCATAAGGAGTTGTTTTCAAAATGGACAAAACTCAAGTTTTGACCCTAGGTTTCAACATTGAGCCTCGATGGGTGGGATAAGTGGTCATTGGACTCAAGGTTTCAATATGAAATTGTGTTAAGAGGAACCAATTTTGGAACTCAGAAACATCCCTGAGTGCCAAGAGGATTACCTTGGCCATGTTAAGAAGCTCAGGAGGACTAGTAGTATTGTAAAACCATGACAGAGGTGGTGTTGGACAATAGAGTAATGGGAACCATAGGATCTGTTCAGAAGCAAAAGGGAAAACCCTTACAACTATTAGATCTAGAGTGTGTGTAGAAGACCCTTCTAAATGTTGAATTTAGAAGAAAGAACACATATATCTTAAGTATTTAAGAGCTTTCAAATTTCAGGAAGAGTAGCGAGGTTGAAGTATCAAAAGGGAAGGATCCCTTATTTGGAAGGAGAATGGACGAAAATCTGTTCAAAAAGAGCCACGGTCTGTTATGACCGTTGGATATGGGAAAGAGTGTGGGAGTTAACCCTTGGAGCCATTCGGACTTTGCGAGTTCGGTGAATTGAACAATTTCATTGTGAGGGAGGTAAAATCCCTGAAGTTCCGAAGTCATGAAGTTAACACTGAGCCTTAGATCTGAAGATGCCTAAGAAACATCCTGACCGTCAGATCTAGGAAGTAGATGATAGTCAAGTTACCTGAACTACCGATGAATTAAGAACCATTGTGAGATGGATGGTCATGAGCCCCTTAGGAAATCCATGGAGTAACGGAGTCCTTCGGTATCAACGGTTTGAGAGAATCAAAAAGCTCAGAAGAGATAATGTTTTCAAGAGAAAAGGCAAGACCCAAGTTGGCCAGGTTTGTTATCACTGAAATTTCGTCCGCACATGGCGACAAGAACTCAACATCGTCAAAATAGGAATGAAGTCATTCATGGCATTGAATTAAATTCACAGCATTGCAAAAGGGTCAAAAACTATACAAAGTAACCAAAAATTGAAGGGCGCTTTACACAAGATGGGTGTGTGCGCATATGCGCGGAACATAAACGTACAAGGCGTGCATGCGTGCATGACGCGCGACTGTTGGCGCAAAAACCCGCGCACCTGCTAAACGACGCATTTATGGAATTGGTCGGCCTCCCAACCACTTATGGATCAGCTCCCAAGTTGATTTGACTCCCAAATCTGAGCTGAATCTGCATGGTAGGCTAGTCAAAGACCTAATTAAGCCCTAAAGAGCCCCTTTTCACACCTCAAAGGAGTTACATAATCACCCAATGCTATGCTATAAAAATCCATGAAGAAACATCATTTTCTTAAGGAATTTCATGTATTGTTATGCTGCTATGATTGTTAAGGACTCATTCTTTGACAATAACACATTGGCACCATTTCATAGAGCCATTCACCTCTCCATTGAGTGGATGTGCTTGGAGTTCTTTCACCATCATTCTCATTTTCTCATTGTAAGGAGAGAAAGTTTGTGAGGAC
>ML803950.1:145919-167052 GCA_009831015.1 Picea engelmannii
TCACGCAACCGAATGCTGAATGAGGTTTGCTGTTATGGCTGGTGTAACAACTTCTTCCCATCGTTGCTGATGCTGTTTCAGCCACGTGATTACGCTCTGACTGTTGACCGCTGACTGTGACGGCTTCCTTGTGTTTCGGCATCGTCGTCTGGCAGTTTCTTCTGTGTTTCAGCATCTGCAACTCTAGACTGTGTGATAGCTCGTGTTTCAGCATCTTGCGACCTCAGACTGTGTAGCAGCTCCATGTCTTAGCATCTGCGACCTCGGACTGTGTAGCAGCTCCGTGTTTTAGCATCGGTTCTGTGTTTCAGCAATAGGCCTTGAATGCTAATCTGCAGTTATGGACACTTATGCACTTCTAATCAATAGTTAAGTACGAGAGTGATGTAAAATATTATGCAAAACAGATTAAGCATATAGTAATGAGAAAGGATGTTGTATACCTTTGAGATGATAAGACAAAGTGATAATATAGGTTCGAATGTAGGTGATCAAGGGTATAATAATGGCAAAAAGTATAGGCAAAAAGGTGCATAGTGTGGTCCTAACACCAACCACCACGGGCACTCCTCAGTACTTCAACATATGGTTCATGTCGAGTGAACCCTCACCCTCTTCTTGTACCACTCCCCTTGCTTCTCCCGCAGGGGGAAATCACACTAGCACCGAGATCATTCCTCACGACCCCTTGTATTCCCGCCGTTTCCTATGCGATGAGGAAATACTCGAAGAGCTCAACTGCCCAGACTCTCCCTGGGATGCATTACATCATCATGCACTCTTCCTTCCACAGGAGGCCCTCATACCTCCTAACCAAAACCCCATTTACGCGGTCGAAACCAAAGATTTTATCCCATCCGGGCCTATTGATTGGTTCAACAATCCTATTCCTTCCCCTGATGTGTTTAAAGAAGGCAACCTGGCCAACATTTCCCCCACCATCAAAATCGATATTTCTATTAAAAATGGCGTCGTCGAAGAAATCATCATTGGAGCTGCTTGCACTCCTCAGGAAATCGTCGCATATAAAGCCCTCTTCCAGGAATATAGGGATATTTTCACCTGGTCATACACAGAGATGCCTGGCCTTGACCCATCCATTGTCGAACATCGCATCGAGACCTGGCCCGACATCACACCTGTTTTCCAGAAACAACGACCGCTACACCCGGCCAAAGCAATGGCTATCAAAGACGAAATTGACAAATTACGTGCTGCCACGTTTATTTACCCCATCGCTTACACTTCATGGGTTTCCAACCCTGTACCCGTCGACAAGAAACATGGCACTATCCGTGTCTGCACAGACTTTCACGATCTCAATAACGCATGTCCAAAAGACATTTTTCCAACGCCTTTCATCGATCAAATTATCAACGACTGCGTTGGCCATGAGGCTCTCTCCTTTATGGACGTGTTCTCTGGCTATAACCAAATCCAAATCCACCCAGCCGATCAGTATAAAACCGCATTTATTACCCCATGGGGTACCTTTGCATATCGTGTCATGCCTTTCGGCTTAAAAAACGCTGGTGCAACCTTCCAGCGGGCCATGACCTACATCTTTCACGATCTGGCTAAAATAATCCATGCCTACTTGGACGACCTCACAACACGCTCCAAGAAACGCACCCAGCATCTCGATGATTTATGAATCATCTTTCAACGGTGTCGTCAATACAAAATCCGCTTGAATCCTCTCAAGTGTGTGTTCTGTGTCACCGCAGGGCATCTCCTCGGTTTTATCGTTTCTCAAAGCGGCATTACCGTGGACCCCCTCAAAGTCAAAGCCATCACCGAAATTCCACCTCCCCAGAATTTATGACAACTGCAGAGTCTACAGGGAAAAGCTAACTTCCTCAGGCGCTTTGTTCCTGACTACGCCATACGCGCACATGGTTTCCTTTGCTTACTACATCATGACATCCCCTTTCACTGGGACGATTATGCCCAACAGTCGTTTGACGATATGAAAGCAGTGCTTTAAAATGCACCTTTGATTAGTGGACTTGACTATAATCGCAACTACATCCTCTACGTATCAGCATCAGTTGTATTAGTAGCCGACGTCCTCGTCCAGCTCGGAGATGAAAATCATGAACATGTCATTTACTACATTAGTAAGAACCTCTCAGGGCCACCCTTGAAGTATAAACACGAAGAGAAACTAGCTCTGGCAGTTGTCCTCGCAGTCCAGAAACTACGCCATTACATTCTGCTTCGTACCACGAAGGTCGTCGCAGATTCCAACCCTATGCAATATTTTCTCAGCCGTCGACAGGTTAATGGAAAATTCGCTCGATGGATCGTTATCCTCCAAGAATACGATCTCAAGTTCTCCACACCTAAGAGTAAGAAGGCCCTCGTTCTCACAGAACTTGTCACGGCCCTTCCCTCTAACATCACCAGTGCCCCCGTCAACACCGACTTTCCCGATGAACATCTCTTTTACATCGCTTCCGATGATCCTTGGTATGGCGACCTTCTCGTATACCTACGAACTCAAAAGTTCGGTAATCACCTATCATGCGATGATCGTCGGCGTATTCGCCATCAGGCCCCTCGCTATCTCCTCATCGGAGACATCCTTTATCGGCGGGGCGTCGACACTATCCTTTGTCGTTGCCTGACTATTGACGAGGCCGACAAAGTCTTAAACGACTGCCACAGCGGTGCATGTGGGGGCCATCTTTCGGGTATTTCCATGGATCAGAAGATTATCTGAGCCGGTTACTTTTGGCCTACCTTGTTTCACGATTGCATTCACACCGTGAAATGATGTGAGCAATGCCAGCTCTATGCCAACAAATCTCGGGCTCCCCCTGCTCTTCTTCACCCCGTCATTACGGTCGACCCCTTTTGTAAATGGGGAATCGACTTTATGACTTGTAATCCCCCCTCCAGCAATGGTCACAAATACATTGTTGTCGCCGTTGATTACTTCACCAAATGGGCCGAAGCAATGCCCACTTTCAACAACACCGCTGACACTGCAGCGCGCTTCTTCTTTAACCACGTCATATCTCGTTTTGGCGTACCACTCCAACTGGTTTCCGATCATGGGAAACACTTTGAGAATTAGATCTTCGTCGAACTCTCTTCTTGGTTAGGCTTCTCTCACGAGTTTGCCTCACCATATTACCCTCAGTCAAATGGATAGGTCAAGGTAGTGAACAAAGTCCTCAAGACCATGTTACAACGCACGGTTAATAAACATAAAACCAATTGGCATAATATGTTATTTTCCGTGCTATGGGCTTATCGAGCAATCGTAAAAACCGCTACAGGTTTCACACCATTTCATTTAGTCCATGGGGTCGAGGCCACTCTTCCCATCGAGTGCGAAATTCCCACCCTATGCACCGCAAATGAGCTATTACCTGACACTGCTCCAATGGAGCAGTGCTTGCTGAACTTGGAATCGCTGGATGAAGATCGTCGATCTTCATTACAGAACAACGAGGCAGCCAAAAAATGATCCAAGGCTACCTTTGATCGCCATGTCAACCTTCGTTCATTTCGCGAAGGCGACCTCGTCTTGGCCTATGATATCGCTCATGACACCCTTGGCCACGGCAAATTAAAATCACTTTGGCATGGCCCTTACATCATCCAACATTGCCTCACCAAAGGCGCATACATCTTGGCCTCCCCCGAAGGCCTCTCACTCAAGGAACTCGTCAATGAGTTATACCTCAAGAAATTTTATGCTTAAACGTAGTCAAACTACTTTAGGTTATTTCTTGTTTTTCTAGTGTTTTTAATATTTTTTCTCTCACCCCTCTCTTCTAAAACTATCCTTTGTGCTATTGACAGATGCTTCCTTCACCGACCCACCACATCGGTTACGCCGACGGCGCCAGCCGTTGGACACAAAATCTCGCTTCGACGGATTGGGCTTTTTATACCCCCTCACATGAAATGCTACATTCCGGCGGCATATGTTTGGGACCAACAACCAACAACCAAGCCGAATACACTGCAGTCATTGGCCTCCTGGATGACGCCCAACGTCATCATATTCACCACCTTAGCGTCTTCCTCGACTCTCAACTAGTCGTTCTCCAGCTCAACAATGTGTACCGTGTACGCGATCCTTGTCTCTTTCGCAAATACTTGCAGGTTAGACTGTTATCTCGCCACTTTGATTCCATTACATTTACACATATTCCAAGACAATTGAATCAAACAATAGATGAAATAGCTAACATGGTGTTAGATTGGCATATATCACATCAAACTACACATACATAGACATCTCATACATCCTGTCACAACATATAGATAGAATCAACAACATCATCATCAACCACAAAAAACATATGTAAACAACACCAAGATCTCAAAAAGATGTATACTCATATATATATATATCGCCTCAAACAAGCCATCCACATGTTTACATACCAAAAATACATGTGCCCACAAGCTATCATAAGTCCATCGGTACAAAATCGGCTCACCAGCCTATATACAATCAAAAAAGGTATACAATCTACATCCATCATGGTGCCTCTATTGCACCCCCAGCTGCTCCTCCCTTAGGAGGAGGTGGTGGCCCACCCCCACCTGCCCCAGGCGGTGGTGGTGGAACACCTGCAGGACCCTCCTGCCCCGGCAGCAGGCGTCCACTAGTCATCGCGGCGAGCACAGCTTCTCATCGCACTATACCCCGCCATGGTGGCGGTAACCCTATGCACTGCTCCAGGAACCCCTCATCCTGTATGCGGATCCACATGCCCTCAGGCATGTCCTATAACACCGTCTCAAGACAACAGCGTATATCATCAAAATCTACTCCGGCTGCCGCTGGAGGAGCATGTGACGGCCCTGCACCAGGATCTTCGAACCGACGCCTCCTCGCCGGTCTCTCGGGCTCTGCTGGACGCCCCGCGGCCTCATCCCATCGACGCCTCTCTCCACGAGGCAGTCTCTCCGGCTCTCGCTGAACCGATGCTCTGTGCAACTCCACCTCGCGCCCGCGAGGTGCCACATCTGCACATGCACAAAACAAAAAACACACAATCGTATTAGCGTCTATATCACATATGAACTGGTATATCAAAAGACAACATAAATCAAAACATACATAATACTCAACATACCTCGATGTTCAAAAACCTCCCCAAGAGGCAGCACCATGTCCGGATCATCCCGGAAGTCCACCCCAGCATAGGGGTACTGAAGTATGACCTGCGGCATCTGCCGCCATATCTGCGCCGCCTACGATGTAAAATAATGTCCACCCTCGGCACCACCGTGGCAAACGAAAACAACATACCACTACCTCAAGCACGGCTCTAGTGCCCCGGGCACCTCAAGTAGAACCCTAGGGCGCAGCATCGGCACCCTCTCCAAAAACCAGGTTACCAGGATTGAGCCAAAAGAAAACTCTCCGACACCTGTGGTCCAACTGCGCGATCATCCGCGCATGTAGCGTAAGCCCCCATGCGAAGCGCTCACGGCCCACCACCACCCTCTCCAACACCAGTAGCTGGCCACCGCTAATCCGTTGGGTCGCAAGTGACCCATAGACGTGAACAATCATCACTGCGATACAACGATGCGCTAGAAAATCTACCCCACTAACACTCACTACAATCCGAGACATGTAGTTCTCGCCTGAGCAGAATTGCCCAACAACTGTCACCAGGGCTGTGTCCCTCGGCAGCACAGGCTCTGTCGGTAGGGGCGTACCCTGAAAGGGGAGCCCAGTCAAAAAATAGATATCCTCCACCGCAGTGAAGGGGATCTGCTCTCCTCGCATGAGGAAGCAGTGAATATCCGAACTCCACATCCGGATCAGGAACTGGAGCAAGTACTCCTGTGCCCATATCAACGAGCACTCAAAGAACTTTAGCAACCCACAGGTTGCTAAAGTTGCTTGCACCTCAGGCTCTGCATTGGCCACCGCATCTCGTAACTATGACCAGTCTTTCTCACGCCACCGAACATCCATAGTCACTGCTAGCCACCTGCACACAACACAGAATCCTATATCAGCTTATGCAACCATCCAATGCATCAAAAGAGACTCATTTTTTCACCCCTTAAAACTTGCCTCAAAGGCGTGGTTTTTTCACCCACAGGCACGCACATATACGCGCCTGTTCACTACATAGGTGCGCATCTAAGCGTGCCTGTTCATTAAATAGGTGTGCTCTTGAGTGTGCCTATCCAAACTTACAGCCACGCTCAAGAGCGCGACTGTCCACCTCACAGGCGCGCACTAGTGTGCGACTGTCCACCTCACAGGCGCACCCCTAGGGCGCGCCTTAAATTCCCACTCACGCGCACCCATGCACATCTATTCTGTGGACAGGCACGCACGTATGCGTGCCTTCCACTGAGTCTCCCACGCATGCGGGCCCACATCCTATGAAAAAACCCTTTAAACCCCCTGTACGCCCCCCCGTACCTACCCTGCCCAAAAATTGGAAACCTATTTCTATGCAGGATGATCAGACTACTAACCTGATACTCGCACACCATCGATCGGACACCTCGTGCTCCCTGAAACTCCAAATCTCCTCTGCAATCTGCTCATCCAATCACTGTAGCAGCAGGTACAAATGAGGTGGCAATGTGGGCCCTACATCTATATATAGGCCTTTTGCCAAACTTCCCCTCAACATTCCGGGAGCCCAATGTGTCCATTTTTCAAACCGTCTTCAGCCACGGGATCAGCATCCCGCTACCTACATCACGACTGTCCTTGGGTCACTTTTCGTCCTAGGCCCCCGGGGTGCCCCTTTTTCCATATCATGGTCAGGTACGCACGCGCATAGTCACATTTGTCAAATACATGCTCATATCTTTGATTCTCTTCAGATATAGTTCACTTTGGGTATTTGGTTGTTTTGTGTGCAGGTACTTGCTCCTCATTCATCACCATCATCCCTTCAGGTATATACTCAGCACTGGCATGTAGTCCTTCCCGCTGTATTTCATTTACATTTCCAGTCACACCCGCTGATATTGGCCTTTAGGACCCTCCTTCCCGGCTCTGCAGTACCCATACCTCCATTTTGCATCTTCGGTACTGTACCCTGGTAGCATCCTCACCCACATGAATTGTCCCATTCATAGCACCTTTTGGCACTTTTGACACTCATGTTGTTCTTCATTACCCTTTAGGGATGGGAGTCCCGATAGTCTTTTATCATGTCGTGAATTAGCCACATACTCTTTCTCTTCATCTTGCTAGCTTTCCCACATGGACTCCCAGATCATCTCTTTGCGGTTCTATTCTTTTTACCTGCACCTCCGCAGGATCATGAACCCTCCATATCATCCACCATCAGTTTGCCCATCTACGAACCTATCTTCATTTCACCTACCTCATACAGAAACTCACCAATGGGGCCCCCACCCTTCATCTCTTTTCCAAGAAATTTATGCCCTCCCCGGGGAACTCATTTCACACTGGGGCACCCATTTCTGTATTTGTACATTTTTCCCAAAAATTATTCATTATTTATTGTACAAACACCTTTATTTTCCGTCATTTCCTTTTGTCGTCCCCGTTGGCGACTTGCTTTTTTGGCCATACACAACCCATGTCACCCTTGGTTGGAGCATTTCTTCTCATCTACTCTTGACGGCATCGTCCATATCTTCAGAGTACTACCCCAGTCACTTACTTTTACCCTCTGAATTTGTTCACCTTGTCCCGCCTCTGGCACAACTTACCCTCAGTCTTGGCGTCCCCATGACACTCGACCTTGTCACACGGTTGCGACCACTCATTCTATCATACACCCTCCAAGCAAGGGCAGTCTTGAGTCTTCCCACTTTTGGACTTCGTCCATGTACCTCTGCAACTTCCTCACCTCAGTAGATTCTATGAAGCCCTTTGCTTCTGGGAGTCACATTCCCCTTTTGTCGACAGCAACACACTTTCTCCAGAAGGGCGACAGTATCTTGATCCTCATTTCTCATTTAATGAGGGATCTCGAACGGCACAGGGTGAAACACCATTTCTCCCTGTTGTCGTTGGCCCCCATAACATTCGACGCCAACACTTTCTCATGTTATGGTGGGTCTTACTTTATGATTATTGCAGTTCTTTTTATCATTTGTCAAAGACCTCTGAACCTGGTAGGGCCATCAATGCCCACATCATTGTCGCGACGTATTACTGCGATCATTGCCTATTGTTCAGAATATATTCCTTTGCAGAATTGTCTTCTGCCTTTTCTATTACCGCCCCCGAGGGCGTTACATTTATCTACACCAACACTTCCATCATCTTTTGTCAGAGTTACACAAACATGAGCATGGGGCATGCCCGCCTCGTTTGTACACAGTTGTATATTTTACGCACTCTCTGGAAGGTCGGGTTCTACTTGTCCCGTTCTCTTCCAAAGGATTGCTCTCACCGGTCTCACTATTGCTCTCTCTTACAACAACATTCTCAGTAGAAGAAACATTGATGGATTTCAGCTATACATATGCTCCTAACCTCATCCATCAGGGGGCATCTGTTATCACTGAAATTTCGTCCACACATGGCGACAAGAACTCAGCATCGTCAAAACAGGAATGAAGTCATTCATGGCATTGAATTAAATTCACAGCATTGCAAAAGGGTCAAAAACTATACAAAGTAACCAAAAATTGAAGGGCGCTTTACACAAGATGGGTGCGTGCGCATATGCACGGAACAAAAACGTACAAGGCGCGCATGCGCGCACGACGCGCGACTGTTGGCGCAAAAACCCGTGCACCTGCTAAACGACGCATTTATGGAATTGGTCGGACTCCCAACCACTTATGGATCAGCTCCCAAGTTGATTTGACTCCCAAATCTGAGCTGAATCCGCATGGTAGGCTGGTCAAAGACCTAATTAATCCCTAAAGAGCCCCTTTTCACACCTCAAAGGAGTTAAATAATCACCCAATGCTATGCTATAAAAAGCCATGAAGAAACATCATTTTCTCAAGGAATTTCATGTATTTTTATGCTGCTAAGTTGTTAAGGACTCATTCTTTGACAATAACACATTGGCACCATTTCATAGATCCATTCACCTCTCCATTGAGTGGATGTGCTTGGATTTATTTCACCATCATTCTCATTTTCTCATTGTAAGGAGATCAAGTTTGTGAGGACACAAGAGCCTTCCTTTGGAGGAAGAAGAAATAGGTTTCCAATTTTAGGTTTATTCTATCTGAAGACATTAAAATATCCAAAACATTTGAATATCCACAAACTCTTCCAAGTCGGAAGGAGTTAAAAGCTCAAGAGGAGGAGCAACAACAACCGTCAGATCGGTTGTGGGAAGAAGCCTGGACTATTAGATCAACTTCTAGGGAAGCATAGGAGAAGCGCTTATAAGGAACAGATCCTAACTGTTGGATCTGAGTGTAAGGGGACTATATTCATCTGATCTATGGTAAGGTGCATGAGTGTTAACCTTTGTGTGCACCGGAGGGTTGACTGGCCAAAGTTCCAAAGTCCCGAAGTGAGTTAGGGACTATTCATCACCAAGAGGGACATGTGGCGCAAGATCCATAACCACTGAGTGAGATCTTGTGGTCAAGGAGAGTTTTAAATCACTGAAGTAGGTCCTGGTCGTTGATCGCCAGGAGGGGTACGTGTCAATAGATTAGAGTTTTTTGGAAAAACACTTCGAGATTTTCAGTTGAGAGTTGAAACTCCCAAATCCCAGAGAGCTAGAGACCCGAAGTGAATCTAGACCATAGATCCAGAAGGGTGTGTGGTGATAGATCATGAACTCTAAGTAAAAGGGTTCCAAGAGGAAGAAAATGTGGAAAGTTGAGACCTCCAAAGGACGGAGTCCCAAATTGGATCTCAATCGTTAATCATGAAAGAGGACGAGGGTTGTTGATTTGGTCGTGGTTGAAGGTTCTGAAGTAAATGAGAATCGTCCAAATCATCGTGACATTAATACGTGACCATTTATTTTGACAATTGATCAAGCACTTCTTATCTTAGTGCCTGGTCACCACCTATGGTCGTATGGAATAAAGAAACAAGGGGAAACAAAGAGGCAATCCTCAAATCAATAAGCCCGTGGATTTTATCTAGTTCAGATCTACATCATGGAGGCACTGAAGACCTGGGAACTTTATGATAGGGTCCAAAAAATATCTAATATCCATTACCTCATAGAAAATAGATTGTTACATAAGAAGTGCATCAGAGAGGAAGCACAAGTTTTAAAGGATTATATCTTTTTGCTCAAGGCTCAGAATTGAGCAAGGAAGTTGTGATTGGAAAGGTATTGTAAAGAGGATTCCAGATGTAATGGTTACATTAAAATAGAAAAACTGCTAGAGATGTCTTCAGATAGAAGAAATAATGAAGAAGGTCAGGGAAATTTCTTTATTCTACATCTGAGATTTTTCAGAAATCATTGGAACAAATGTTGGGTTCGACAAGCAGCATGGAAACCCAAAATGGAATTCTTGTTTGGGGAAGACAATTCATGTGACAATATTTGCACATCAAATGTGAATGATAGGTGGAGAAATCCATCTATAATACATGATAATGCATGAACCATACGTTCGTATGGAGATGCAAAGAATGAGAATAAGGAAGGAAGGTTTCAGGGAATTATAATTCGTTCATGCAGAAGCTGAATCATAGGAATCCACATAATAATGGAATGCTGAAAATTAATAATCATCATAAGATGTGATGGAAAGTATGAAAAGTAGACAAGGAAAAAATATTGGATGCAGTCAATTCCATGAACATCCTAAGATAATGGAAGAAGAAATCATGAGATGGATGTCCAACTAGAAAAAGAGAAGCGAAGAGTATAAGAAAACCTCAAGTACTAAAGTATTCCATTAGAAAAGGGTTGAAGAAGTTCAGTCCTACAAAGTAACTAGATATTGAAGAATCCAGAGTCTATAAAACAACTTGGTGTGGAATTTGATTCATCCAAGTATGAGATTGGGATAGATGGACCCAGGAAGTTAATGAAAGTTGAAGGTTAATATTGGCTTATAAGTTTGGGACTATAAATGCAAAGGAAGCCAAGAGTGATTTGGCTATAAAGTGCTCATGACAAAAATAATCATGTACATTGACTAAAATGAGAGCACAAGAAGATTTAGGAATCCGAGAAGAGTTGAAGACTTCTGGGATCAGCAATGAAAAGTTGCACATGGGAAAGAAGTTGTTGCAATTTCTGTGGAAGCAAGTATGTTATGGATTGATTGGCTCAGCCAGAGGAAAGAATGCTTGCATGTTTGCAAGTGTTGTTGATGATGTTGCTACATAAGGAGAGAAGAAACAAAAATCTAAAGTGTTGGTTATAGGTTTGATAAAAGAAGAATGAAAGATTCTACTACCATCAGACATTCAGGTAGTATAAAATTTATTAATTCCAGTCATGCAGGTATGAGTTTTATTACTCTTTTTGCATAATTGTTGAAAGGAAATTTAGGTAAGAATTTCCTCAGCCAGAGTTATTTTATAAAATCATGTGATTATATTATTGAATGCATACCACTAGATGTGGTAAAGGATGGAGGCCTGTATTAATTCAAATCTTTTTAGCTTCTGAATGCACACACTAACATAGTAGAATGTCATGTTAATTTGGTTATGGGGTAATAACCAAAGAATTAAAGATAAGAATTGGTTATAAGAATGAATGACAGTAAGCTAGTCATGTATGAGTCTAGGACATGGTTGGATATGGAAAGGTGTGGATATGGAAAGGTTATAAGCCACACATGTACTAAAATATTCCTACCTTTAAATAAAACTTGGACTACAACATTTTTTCTAACACTAATGAACACCATAGAATTATATTCTTGGTGTAGTGTTCGGGTTGAAAAGGAAGGAATCCAATTAATTGGGAAGACAATAGGAAGTGTGTGGAGAATGTGTCAACACATTGGCCAGAATTCCAACTTATGGATGATGAGATACATGACTGAGATAAAGAGCATTATGTAATTCAATGCAAGGTACATTGGATAAATAGGCATTGAGAGTTGTACTCTTGTTTAGTAAGGGGCAAAGTTGCACTCATACATGACAGAATTGTATACTTAAATTCACTTTGATGAATGCATTTTGTGAGTGCATGTATATATGTTTTTGGCATGGAAATAATTATACTAATGGTTGAAATGTTGCTAACTCATGAAGTTGAGAACATTTCAAGAACTATTAAACATTGCAACAGGAAAGTTGTAATCCAGGTAGTCACAGGAATAGAGACTACAAAAAATTTATGTTCAGAAAATTGAAATATTAAACTTACTCTTATTAATTATGAACATGCATATGCATAGAGTTATGAGTCATTCTATTTGGTTAAATTGTTTGGTAATTGTGATTGAATTTCTAGGCAGAGGAAATTCTAAGATCATTGCATAAGGTGTTGTACATGTTGAATTATGATGTACAGAACATACTGACAATTTGTTGGTTGTATGCAAGATGAAGCATTACAGGAAAATGGTATACAATTTGGTGTCTGTGGAAAACCACAAGGATGGATGCATTCATAATATGGAAACATCCAAGATGAATTTGAAATAGAATTTCATATTTTGGGGAAAAGATGAATTCCCTTTCAACTAAGTTTTAGTTTCTAAATAAATTCTTTTATGTTTTCTCATGATAACTGCATGTGGGTGATACAGATGAGAAGATGTTGATTAAAGTTAGAATGTTGACTACAAAGAGTAGCTCAAGAAGATGTTGATTTGAGACCTCTGAGGATAGTTGGAATTCCTCGAGCCACGATGCTTTAAGACTTCTGGTCTGGCCTATTGTTGAAGCCCAAGGAAAGGGAAGTGTAACAGCCGATGGATTGTGTGACAGTGAAGGTGCACACTCCTGGGGTGGGACATGCATGTGGGGAAGATAGACCATTGATTGGAGTGTTGATGAGGTTTGGTACCTTGGTCTATACCATGCTGATATGAAAGGTCTTATCAATCAAAAGATAAGTACAATTCTCTATTTATTGTATGCTATGTATCTCGTAATTTTTATATAGGTTATAATGTTATTAGAATTTCCTGTTTATACATATATGTACATTGCATATATGCTTGCATTGCCTACATCCATGACGGTGCATAATGTGTTCATGTTTCATTTTTTAAGAAATATATACCTGATCCTAATGTTGTGAGTGATTGGAACATGATTCAGGTGGAGCAAGAAGGCGTCTTGCAGGTGCATCCAGTGCGCATATTGGACCGGAAGAGAAAACAACTCTGGAATTGAGCCATAGTGATTGTAAAGGTCCAGTGGACCTGTTACGGTTCTGAGGACGTGACATGGGAGCATGAGGATGCTATGCGAGCAGAATACCTGCATCTTTTTGAAGATTTTGGAAATCTTGTTGATGTTTTGTAAAGAGTTGCACTGAGGACAGTGCAAAAATAAGGGGAGGGGATTGCAATACCCCAAGGACATGCCCCAGTTGTATTATGTATTGTAAACATGTTTTGTAGGCTGGTGAGTAGAGTTATAATAATATAGGAGGCTTATTTGGTGATTAGGCCGGAGAGCCTAGGTGTTAAAGGCTAGGAGCCTGATTTTGTATATGTAATTATGCAGATCATTAATAAAATATAAACATCATTGCATGTAGATCGACCACGAAGAAAGAGTCATGGGGGGATAATCTTCCACATGGTTGGCTAATGGAGGAGGCTAAGTGTGTGGGCCTAGGGTCTAAGCTAGGGGGCTTACCTCTAAAGGGGATAATAATTTTTTATTATTTCCTAAAGGCTAAGGTGGACATGTTGAGTGTTGTCCTAAGTTCCTGTAAAGGGAACGTGTGCTAAGTGGAACTCATTCAGCTCCAGGAAGACAAGTGTCGACCTGGGCGCATGCAGTTAAAAATGTTTTGGGGTTCATTCTGTCATTCTGTCATCCTTTGCCTGATTTCGCTGGGATGTCGGTCTGAACCTATTTTTCCTTTGTGTCTGTATTTGCTTACCTGTGCACAAGGAAGGAAACCCTCACGGGAAGGTTTTTCACAGGTCATTCTTCCATCCTCTGTCTGAGTTCGCTGGGATGCCCGTATGAACTCGTTTTTCCTCTACACTCGACCTCTATTTTTTTTTCTCTGGTCGCACACCTTGAAACCAATGGGAAAAACCCGTTGATTGATCCTCCGTCTGAACCATTTTTCCTCTACATGGAACCTCAACACAACCACGCATCCTGAAACCTAAAATCCATGAGCCATTCTACATTTGTTAAGGAACTTGACACCTGGTTAATCGCCTTAGGCATACCATTTTTTAGCGTGGGTTGTTGCCGCATGCGGTTCCATGCCCATCTGTTGTTTCTATTGTCATCCATGTGTGAATGGGTGCTGAACTGTTGCTATTTTCCTCCCCTGGATGGAGCTGAGTCGAGGAGTGCGCCGAAGAAGCGATTTGTTAGGCCCATGGTAGAAGAGGCAGGTTGTCAGGCCTATAAGCATCTCTCTCTAGGTGAGAGAGTTTGTTGGGATGTGGTTTTCTCCTAGAGAGAGTCCAACACTACCTATGGAGCATTTAGAATTCCTGATCTGACCTATTGCCGAGACCCAGAGAGGGAGGTGAAGCAACCGACGGACTGTGTGATAGTGAAGGTGTATACTCCTAGGTGGAATAGGAATGTGGGGAATGAGATTCTGTGAGTAGTCGACGTAAGAAGGCTCTTGGAGAGAATCCTTCCAATTGCATTGTGTAGTTTTCCTGTAACCTCGACCTAGTCTAGGATTCCCTTGCCTTGGGTGGAGCTTAGTCCCAACTCAGGGGTGACCCACTGCTGAGCGTGATGAGAAACATGGTCTAAGGTTGGGAGGTTCATGGAAGGTATGGACGTAGTTGGTGGAATTACTCCAGTTTAAATATAAGTATTAATTATGTACTTAATTTATATGTGATGCATGTATGTGTCTTTGAAATGTTATCATGTATTTTGTTGCAAGTATGAATTATGGTTTTTTTCCATTAATTATGAATGGTAACAATAGCTCTCTGTTAAGTGATTTAAATTCATTTAATATGCATTTTTATATGTGTGTGTGTGTGTGTGTGTGTGTGTGTGTGTGTGTGCGTGTGTGTGAATGTTCCGCAGTGGTAGCATTACCCAGTCTCTGTGGAGGCTCGAGGATGCTACAGTTTTGTATCACAGCTAAGTCAAAGCTGAGTAGTGGCATTTCCCAGGCCGGTTGATGGCTGGGGATGTTACACAAGAGGAGATCAACATGATGTATGTTAGTAAAGTCAAGGAAATTCAAGAAAAGGTAAGAGAACCAACAAAGAAAAGTTCTAGAAACCAAAGCATGAAGTTGGCAAACAACATAGTCACCCAAAGAAAGGTGGAAGTTCTAAGGAAGGAAAACATGGAGGAAATAGCTCTTTTTCCAAAGGAAGAGGAAGATCCATAAGAGGTGAAGTTGAATTTTATACCTGTGGAAAATCAGGGAACAAGTCTTGGGAATGTCCCGAGAGAAAGAGAGAAGAAGGAGGTGAAGAACACATTGTTGAAGCATAGAAGCATGTGGAAGTAGAAGCAACATAAGGAGGAAAAAACCTCATGATGAGGAAAGTTCTTCTTAAAACAGAGAAGGAGGTAGAGGAACCAGTTCAATGAACAAGTCTGTTAAGGACTGCTTGCAAGACGAAAGACAAATTTTGCAAGGTGATCATAGACAGTGGGAGCACTGACAATCTAGTATCCACAAAGATGGTGGAGAAATTGGAGTTGAAGAAAACTGCACATCCAAACCTATACAAGCTACCATGGTTGCATAAAGAAAATCAAGTAATGGTAAGTCAACAATGCCAAGTTGAATTTAAAATAGGAGGTTATAGGGATGAAATATTGTGTGATGTAATTCCTATGGATGCCTGTCATATTTTATTGGGGAGACCATGGCAGTTTGATAGAAAAGTTATTCATGATGGAAGAAAGAATACTTATACCCTAAAAAAGAATGGTAGAACACATATGTTATGACCAATAGAAGACAAAGAGAAAAAGAGGGAAGCTAGTTAATGTATAGTTCTCATGAGTGGGAAGGAACTCTTGAAGGAAGTCAAGAAGGAGAAAGAAATACAATTTGTTGTAGTAAGGAAGCCTAGAGTTATCCTTAAAAATAGTTATGTGGAATATTTACGTGAAGAAATCCAGGAACTGTTAGAAAACTTTGCTGACATAGTAGTGGATGAGTTACCACACTCATTTTCACCCATTAGGAGTATAATCCATCATATTGACCTTATTCCAGGAGCTAGTTTACCAAACAAAGCAGCTTATATGTAGACACTTAGAGAGAATGAGGATGATCCAGATTATTTTCGGCACGAAATGAGAGCGGGGATATAATAAAGAATTGCACAGAGATATCACATATATCCAATAATATAACATAAATATATCATAGATGCAACCATAAAAACTTAGATACAGTAATACATGATTTCTATTAATGAAAGAAATGTACATAGACTGTAAAAATACAGAGTGAAAGACTCGCTAGAATGGTGGCAACTTATCTCTGAGAAGAGATGTGACAGCTATGTGCATTCGCAAGAAGATGATTACATTGAGGCTTCGAAGGAATTTTTACAATAAATAGGAATTCCAAAAACCATCGACATCCAAAAACCTAACCCTAGGAGATGAAGCGCCAAAATTTATGTGGGCCCCGTTTGGGTAAGTTGGTGCATCAACTTCCCGGGGTCGTAACTTTTGCATACAATCTTCGTTTTAGGCGTATGATAATCCGTTGAAAAGGTATTGTTGGGGAGATTCATTTTGGGGCCTCAATCATGCCTTTGACTATCATAGAGTTGGTTCAATCCCAAAAAACCTTCATTTAGGCCCTCAAAATGGCCCTGGAAGTTAAAACCTGCTAAAAATAGTAAATTGCCAAAATTGCTAGAATACTATTTTGAGCCAGTTGGAAAAGGTGGGTGGCCACTGATATCCACCTGGATCAATCCTCCCTCCTTTGGAATCAATGTTCTCCATTGCGTTGAGTTCTCGGGGGAGAGGGAAAAGCATTTGTTGAATCTGCATCTTGGTGAGCTGCTTGTCTTGTTGGAGACGTCGCGCTGCTCAGTTTGTGGAAGTTTGCCATGAACCTGTTGAGGTTGAGGCTGCTCAACAAGTCGAGATACATGAGAGGATGGTGTGAAGAAGGAATCTTTACATTTTTTTGCATCCTTATCGACCTGATTCTGTTGGATAGAAGGTGCTTGGGGTGAGGTTGTAGTGGCTGTAGTGTCCTTTTGTTCTCCTTCTGAACAGATTGTGAAGAATCTAAATTTTGTAGTATGAGATACTACCTTGCAACACTTTTTAGGTGGAACAGTAGTCGGAACTACCTCTAGTATTCTGTAGAGATGACCCCCTAGAGAAACAATGACACTGCGGGGTCGAGACTCATAAACAACATTGTGCTTCCACATATATGGTTGGCCCAAGAGAACATCACAGACATCCAATGGGGCAACATCACATAATACCTCATCCTTGAAGGGTTGGATGTCATATGACAATCGACACTGTTGGCTGACACAAAGGTCTCGTCCTTGGCGAAGCCACCCGATGTTGTATGGTTGTGGGTGTGGTGTTGTCAACGATCCCAACTATTTGGTGAACTCTGTTGAGATTAAGTTCTTCTGGCTTCCACTATCAACAATAAAATGCAGTTTTGTCCCCTTCACCCACATTTGTGAATGAAAAAGGCACTCCCCCTCTTCAAAATCTGTTGGTTCTTCTGGTTGAATTGTTGCGGTCGCGAAAATAGCAGTGGGGTCTGTGTCAATGATCCTTCCTTTACTAGTATTTTTAGAATAAATATCTGAATCAGGGTTTGGATCCTTGTCTTTGATCTCGGCCACCAATGATTATTTTGAGTGACATTCATCGATGTTGTGCCAGGGGATTTTTTGGAAATCACACTATTTTCTGGTGTCCTTCTTTGTCTTCCCGTGATCCTTCTTTTCCCGTGGCTTGGATTGGTTTTCAGGAGATTCTTTGTTAGGGTTGTCTTTGTCATACTTTGGTTGTTGCATATTTGCAGACCCAAACTCTCATTTGTTCTGTTGCTTAAATTTCTGCTCGATTTTAACAACATATCTATAAGAAACACTGAGTGATGAGATATCCAGAAAATCCATTTTAGTTTGGATGTATCTATGTAGAGCCCCACGTTATTTCAGAACCAAATGTCGTTCAGAGTCTTTAACACCCATCTTGGTGTGAAAGGTATGGAAAGTATTGGTGAACTCCGGAACTGCTTGTCCCCTCTCTTTCCGCACTGTGGTCCATCTCATGTACTGGTCCTCATAGTTGTCAACATGATAATACTGTTCCTTTACCGCATCCACAAAAAAATCCCGAGTGGGATCAGCCCCATATATTCCAGACTCCTCTGTGGAACTTTGCTCCCAGTACGTTTCCCACCAATGTTTGACATGAGGGAGAGATTTAAGGAGTGCGAAGGTGATCTTTTCTTTGTCGGAGAAATTTTGAAGAGAGAAATAACCTTCTAGCAGAGTTAACCATTTTTTTAGGGTTTATGCATCTATCTGTCCTTCAAATATAGGAATATCAAAATTAACTTGTACCTTGAAAGACAAGGTTGTTCCAAAGTGGTTGCTTGATGAAGATGCACTTGTTGCTATTGGTAGGCGTTGAAGGATGTGGGAAAAATTATCCATCATTTCGTCCCTCTGTCACGTGATGGCTTTCTCAAGAAATAGACTGATAGGATTGTCTGCTCCGTCATTTTTCTTTTCTTCCGCCATTGAGGGTTTCTTGGGTGTGTGAGAGAGATTTTCTTCAAGAGAGACAAGCTCGAGACCCAACTTGCTATACTCAGACCTCGTCTGGGACATGCACTGAAAAAACGATCAAGAACAACCTGCTCTGATACCACTGATCCAGATTATTTTTGGCACAAAATGAGAGCAGAGATATAATAAAGAATTGCACAGAGATATCACGTATATCCAATAATATAACATAAATATATCAAATATGAAACCATAAAAAAATAGATACAGTAATACACAATTTCTATTAATGAAAGAAATGTACAAAGACTGTAAAAATATAGACTGAAAGACTCACTGGAATGATGGCAGCTTATCTCTGAGAAGAGATGTGACGGCTACTCGCATTCACAAGAAGATGATTACAATGAGTCTATGAAGGCATTTTTATAATAAATAGGAATGCCAAAAACCCTTGACATCCAAAAACCTAACCCTAGGATATGAAGCGCCAAAAGTCATGTGGGCCCTGTTTGGGTAAGTTGGTGCATCAACTTCCAGGGGTCGTAACTTTTACATACGATCTCTGTTTTAGGCGTATGATAGCCCGTTGGAAATTTATCATCTAGGAGATTCATTTCGGTGCCTAAATTATGCCTTCAACTATCACTTAGTTGGGTTGATCCCGAAAAACCTTCATTTAGGCCCTCAAAATGGCCTCGGAAGTTAAAACTTGCTAAAAATAGTAAATTGCCAAAATTGCCAGAATACTGTTTTGAGCCAGTTGGAAAAGGTGGGTGGCCACTGATATCCACATGGATTAGAGGAATTCAAAAATCAATTCCAGGAATTGTTGGATAAAGGTTTAGTCAGGAAAATTCTAAGCCCATGCGCAGTACCAACCATGTTATTTCCAAAGAAGGATGGAGGATGGAGAATGTGTACAGATTCCAGATCCATCAAAAAGATAACCATTAGGTACAGATTTTATTTACCAAGGATGGATTGTTTGAGTGGAGAAAGCTATTTTTCCAAGATAGACTTGAAGAGTGGATATCATCCAATAAGAATGAGAGAGGGAGATGAATGGAAAACAACATTCAAGACAAATGAAGGATTGTTTGAATGGTTGGTCATGCCATTTGGGTTGAAAAATGCACCAAGCACATTTATGATATTAATGAATGAAGTATTGAAAGAATTCATAGGAAAAATTGTCATAGTATATCTGGATGGAATATTAATCTTCAGTAAGATAGAGGGAGAACACATAAGACATATGACATCAGTGATGGAAAACTTGCAGTAGGAAAAAATACTGAGAAATCTAAAGAAAAGTTCTTTTATGAAGACATAACTCATATACTTTGGTTTTGTGATCTCTTCAAATGAAGAGAATATGGATCCATAAAAGGTGAGAGAAATCAAATAATGGCCATCGCCAAGCAACATATTTGGGGTAAGAAGTTTTCATGGGTTAGCGAGTTTTTATATAAATTTTATCATAAATTTCAGTGGTATATGTACGCCCATGCTGGAAACTGTGAATAAGAAACACAAGTCCTTTAGTTGGATAGAGGAAGATGAAAAAAGTTTCAAATTGTTGAAGGAGAAGATCATAGAACAACCAATTCTGGTCTTACCATATTTTGGAAAAACATTTCAAGTAAAATGTGATGCAAGTGGATTAGCTATTGGAGCAGTATTGAGTCAGGATAATAGGCCACTTGTTTATTTCAGTGAGAATATGAATGACACCAAGAAGAATTATTCCACATATGACAAAGAATTTTATGCAGTGATTCAATATTTGAAGAAGTGGAGGCACTATCTAATTCCTAAATAATTTGTCTTGTACAGTGATAACCAAGCTTTGAAGTTTATTACTAGGAAAGAAAAGTTGAATCAGAGACATGCTAAATGGGTAGAATTTATGTAAAATTTTACTTTTGTTATTAAACATATTGATGGAATTGCTAACAAAGTTGCAGATGCTTTGAGCAGGAGGATTTTGATTGTACAAGAATTCCAAGTGGAGACCTTAGGGTTTGAACACCTCAAGGAGATGTATAAAAAAGATGTAGATTTTAAGGAATCTTATGAGGCATGCAAGAATCCTTTGTTGGGAGACAGAAGCCCATAGAATGAATATTTGATCCAGGATGGATTATTGTTCAAGGGAAACCAATATGCATACCGAAATTCTCAATGAGAGATAACCTGCTGAAAGAGAAACATAGTGGAGGTTTAGTGTTGTTGGGTATTCTACCCTACGGACTAATAAGCTAGGGCTCTAAACTTATACGCAGAAAATGACCCTTAAGATTGAAATTTTAACCTTCTACCCAAAATCTCAACCCCTTTTCGAGCAAACAATGGAAGAATCAACTCA
>ML803950.1:167152-220359 GCA_009831015.1 Picea engelmannii
TAGGAAGAGCTAGGGTTTTAGTCGAACTCTCGGCCATGCATGGCGGAGAGTTTCAGTTAACTGACAAAAAGCCCCGAGTCTCGGCGGAAACTTCCCTGATTTTTTGCATTGTTAGATACTCGCGGGCTGTTTTAGGCTAGCCCACGGATACCCGCGTGCAGTAAGAGGACAGCAAGTGGATGCCCGCGCCCAGTAAGAAGTTAGGGCGCGGGTTGCTTGTTTTGAGTGGTTTTTGAGGAGTTACTCAGCATGGCTTTGGCTAAAAAGAGGCATGAGTTGGCCTGATGCCAGGTAAAACTGTATGGTGCATTTTAGGGTTATAACATTTAGCTGGACATTTTGGTCATGATAAGACATTTTCACAGCTGAGTAATTCATATTATTGGCCGAGCATGAGGGAAGAGGTGAAAAATTTTGTAAATAAATGAAGCATTTGTCAGTATGCAAAAGGAATACAAAAAAAACTAGTTTGTATCAACCATTACCAATTCCAGAAAGGATGTGGGATGCAATCAGTATGGATTTTGTTTTGGGATTGCCTAGAACTCAAAAAGGGAGAAATTCCATATTTGTTGTGGTGGATAGATTTTCAAAAATGGAACATTTCATACCATGCTAGAAAACAAATGATGCTACACACATAGCCAATTCTTTTTCTAGAGAAGTGGTGAGACTACATGGATTGTCGAGGAGCATAGTCTCAGACAGGGATACCAAATTTGTAGGACACTTTTGGAGGACTCTATGGAAGAGGCTGGGGAATTTTTTTTCCTTTAGTTCAACATATCACCCTCAGACAAATGGACAGAGTGAAGTAGTAAAAAAGAGTCTGGGAAAGTTGTTAAGAAGTTTATTCATTGATCAAGGTCATCAATGGGATCATATTCTAGCACAAACCGAATTTTCATTCAACAATTCAGTGAACAGGAGAACAGGGAAAAGTCCATTTAAAATTGTGTATGGTATACAACCAAGAGGAATTACAGAGTTGAGAGATCTGAATCAAGAAGAGTTCAGAAGCGCTGGAGCATAATGTTTTGCAACAGAAATGCATAAACTCCATGATAGAGTCAAAGAGAATATACATGATAGGAACCTAAAATATAAGAACAAAGTTGATAAAAAGAGGACAGAAGCTTAATTTGTGGTAGGAGATGAAGTCTTAGCTCATTTGAGAAAATAAAGGTTTCCAAGGGGAACATATAACAAGTTGAAGATGAAGAAGATAGGATCATGCAGGATTTTTAGAAAATTCGCAGCCAATGCTTATGAAATTGAGTTGCCAGACAATTTTGGGATATCATCGATATTCAATGTTGCAGGCCTTGTATCCTTACAGGATAGACGAGGCAGGAGAATCAAATGATCAGAAGGAAGTTCAGTGGGAAGAAAAATTGCCCACAGCAGAAAAACCTCAGATGGAGAAAATCATTGAACAAAGAGATGGAAAGAAGACCAGGAGGAAGACACATCCTAAATACTTAGTGAAGTGGAAAGACCATCCAATGGAAGATTCAAGTTGGGTCACATAACCTGATATTTTGAAGCATGGAAAAATAGTGCATGAGCTCATGGACAGGAGTCCACGAAAATTTTAACCAGAGGAGTATGATTCAGGAGCATCGCCTTCAAAGTCAAAGATGCAGGCATGGAGGCAAATATATGACATCTCAGCATGATAGAGTTTCAAATCAACATTTAACTCATAAGTAAATTGAGTTGTTGAGATATTTTTGAAAGAAACATTTTTAAATATGTGGTGTTTGTAAATTCATATAGGATTGTAAGGGGTTACAGATATAGAGTGTTGACTCTTATCTGGCAATAACTATTAGTTTTTGTAATAAGACAAAGTAGGTAATCACTAAGAGTTGATAGGATAGGTTGTAGATAGGATGACGAGAGCTCGTAAAGCCAATCCTTAGATAGTTTTTTGTTTCATTGTAAAAGTATTATGAGAAAGGAAGATAGAGATCAGTAGAACAAAATAGAGTAGAAGAAATATGCAGTGGAGAACTGCAATAGTGTGTACTTTGTTTCATGAATGAATAGAACAAATAGAATTGTCCCAAATCTTTGACCATGTTCATTTTAATGTGTGATTGAATGAATGTTGCATTCTGTGTATGTAGTTTATTTTATTTCATTCATGTATGATTGTTAGAGAAGTTGATCGTATGAGTTTGTGACAAAACTTTATAAGTTTCACTTGCTTCTGTTCTGAAACTCGTAAGCAAGGTCTGCATATCGAACGCAAGGAGTGGGTTGACTAAGTCTTAGATTGACTCGGAAGAGTTCTGAGAGAAAACAAAGGAAACTTAGACAAGGTGCAAGGAGTGCACAATGTCAAGAAGCTACCAAGCATCAAAGAACCAGAACAGAGGAACGCCAAGAGGGTGAGAATAATTTCTTTTCAAGAAATCCTTTGAACTGAGTTATCGAAATCCTAGAAGGCAAGGAGTATGTGGGATGCCGAAATCCTTTAAGGATAAATATTAGAAGGGATAACACTTTCATAAGTGTTGACGAGATCCAAGATTTGGACTCGTAGGAGGAGAAAAGGTAGAAAACTTTGAAGATCGATAAATCTTCTAAGTTGGAAGAAATCAGAAGCTCAGGAGGAGGAGCGACAGTGGTCGTTGGATCGCAGTGCAAAGGATCAACATCTATCTGATCAGAGCAAGGTGTGTGAGCCTTAGAGATTTTCACATGCAGGAGAGAGAACTTATCAAAGTTCTAAAGTCTCAAAGTATCTTGGGATTGTCCATCGTCAAGGAGGACAGGTGGCGTAAGATCCACAACTTTGAAATTTTGTGGACGAAGAGGAGGTGAAATAAATGAAGTAGTATCCTAATCATTGATCTCTAGGAGATACGTGTCAGCAGACCAACAACTTTGGGAAATCTATTCGTGAGTTTTTTAGTTGATACTTGAAACTCCCAAAGTGAAAATAACCGAATAGCCGAGAGTCGTCGATCTACGATGGGAGACTTGTCAACGGATCACGAGCTCCGGGTAAATTGTAGTGGGGTTTTAGTTGAGAACTGAGACTTCTGACTCCTGAAGACCCAAAGTAATCCTTGATCATGACATCAAGTGGACACGTGGCAGGAATTTTCATACTTCGAGGGAAGTGAAAAGTTTGATATTTGAGATCTCAGAAGTTCGAAGAACCGTAGGAGATCTCGACCGTTGATCAAAAAAGGGGCTGCAGGACCGTTGATCTAGTTGAAAGGTCAAACACTCGAAGTAGAAGTAGGGTCATTTATTGAGGAGGAAAGGTTTTCGCAGATTGTCAACTCCAGAAGATTGACGTACAAAGGAAAGCAGGGTTTGAGACTTGAAAAGTCCAAAGCCCAGAATCACGAAGGATATCACATCCCTTGGTTCAAGAGGGGAACATCCGGTCTGTGGATTTTAAAAGGGTAGATCTGAATCATCAGTTCAGACAACACCGTCAAGATCAAAAGATTGACAGTCCCATATCATTTCTGGGATAGGAGTTGCATGAACTTTAAAATGTTGAGGGTGGGCCAAAATCGATACTGTGGTTTTGGCAAGAGGATACGTGGAGGCTCAAGGAGAATTGCGGGTCGAAAAGTAGTTTGATCCCAAACCACTTTGGATGCACCCGCAATCGCGTGGTCACGAGAGGTCATCGCCTAAGGTCACATCAAGAGGGGGCTTATCAGAAAAAGGAGCTAACGCTTAGTACTCTGAGATTTTGTAGGAGAGCAAGAAGGAAGGTTGCGGGTGCTATTAGACCTGCACTAAGATGTCGAAAGGGCCTGTGTTTACGTACAAAAGGAGATCATTAAGGTTTCAGAGGGTCATTTGAATCAATAATTGAAGATCCTTGAATGAGAGGTCATGTATCCCTACATGGGAGTAGGGGAGCTGCATCAGACATTCTCCATAAATCAATGCCATGAAGCTTCAATCTCTTTTCACTCTTCTCTCATTTTGTTTGAAGGACAATTCAAGTAGCCTTCTCCCTATTTTTCTTTCATACCACTACTTCGAGGAAACATATTGAGAAGAATTGTATTTTTTCCTTCACTATGTAGTAGCAGGGGTGATTGGTATACCACCATGATACTAGCCACAATTAGTAAAGGAAAGAGAAGAGACATACACAATATCTATTAATTTTTTCTATGGGTGCTTACTAGATCAACTAGTCAAGCTACTAAGTAACTTGGCATTAAAACCAACTCTCTTCCTGTTAGGAAAGGATTCGACATACAAAATGGTAATACTTGTATTACATTGAGAAAACTAAAAAAATCATAAAATATATGAACCCCACGCTCGATGATAATATAATTACTTCTAGGAATAAAAAAACTCCATAGCTTCGCTTGCTTGTTTTCCTCTCTCTTCAATAGATTCTGAATTTTAATGCAAACCAAAAGGATAATATACTCTAATTGATTATTGTAAAGAAAAGAGAAATTAAAAGCTAAAGGTAGTGCCTTAAACAACTTGAGTGGAATCAAATGCAATGACAAATGATATTAATCATTTAAAATTTCTTGATTTTTTTTTTCTTTTCATTTGTTGTCCAATATAATTTCATACAATTTTTTTGTCAAAATACAAATTCATATCTTAAAAACTACACTAAAATTGATAACTTGGTTCATACCTTTAATCATTTTCACAACAATTTATTCAATTTATAGTGTTGGTTGTCTCTTTCACTTCTTCTTGGGATGACCTAGTTTCGGATCTCAACAGGATTCCAACAAAACCCTCTAAAACTATCGGCCTTCCTGGTAAACCAGAAGGCAATGATGCACACAAGGTGCATAGTGAAGTCTCACCCGAGATAGTTGTTTTGGGTGATTGCAATACTCAAGTGTTTGCAATCTAGGAATGAGTGGGGATCTATGAGTGTATTCTTTCTTTCTTCTGCATTACCCTTGTTAAATATTCAATTAATTCTATGATTTCTTCATCTTTAAACCTATGCATGCATGCTGATATTTCTAGTTTGATGATTCATTCATACACTAATGATAAAAAAAAAGTAAACATTCATTAACAATCACACATAACATGCCCGCAGGGGTGTAGACTGATTGGCAAGTGTCGTGTAAATGGAAGGAAATATGTAAGGAGGTCTCAAGTTCGATTCTCACCTTGATTTACTTGTGCTCCATGCTTGCAGGATGTGTAGAACACTTGGGATTATAGTGGTAGTGGACGAGTATCGACCCCATGTCACGCGAGTACGAGAACCACGAGTTGTCGATTCCCCCAATATAAAAAAAGAAAAAAAAAATCACACATAACACAAAGTTTACCATGGTTCACCCTCTCCTGGGGTTATTTCCAGAAAGATTTGGCTCTTTTCTCTTTTATTCAATCCGTTGCAAAATATTTTGTTGCGTGCATTACATCTTTACTAATACAATCCAGATGAGGGTAAGATCCCTCTGTGAGGTGGACTAGATCACACCAGGCTCCACAACCTATGGCCTAACCCTCAAGGACTACCTTATTTGACTCTTCTATAGGACTTATTATAATCATCAACATAAATCCTCCTTAACAACTCCAACTACAATTGTCTCTCTCTAAACCTCCTAGGTATTTATTTATACAACTCTATGGCTTATAGCCATTACAATATTTGTCAAAAACCCTAACCCTATCATGTTTAGGCTTGCCTGCCTTCGTGCCACATTAGTTTTCATATAGCATGCTACTTTTCCTTATTTTTATGCATACTTATTTCTTGCCACATGTTGCTTGTGCTCCAAAATTAGGTCTTCCATTCCAAAGTTAGGTCTTTCCTCAAAATAGATCCTTCTTCAAAAACAGACTTATGCCCAAAATATAATTCCTTCTCAAAATAGGCTTGTGCCAAACAGGCCCCCGACACTGACATGTGGCTCATCCAAATCCACTCAGGTGGTGCGTGCTCCCTGAACATCCTCTGCCAAGCTGTAAAACTTTCCTTCTAAGTCATCCCTTTTTTATCTTGCTTGCGCAGTGTTCTTTGTGAGGTTTTCTACCCTCTGCACTTTTATGTTTTCCTTGAGAGACTCTGCACTCTCGGCATGATCTTGAGCCATCCTTGTCTTCTCCTTCTCCTCTAATTCTGAAATTATTTGCATCGCTTTCTCTTGGAGAGGTTCTAACTAGGCTTGTATGGCCCGCTTGTTACTCTACATAGTCTTCAATTCTATCTGCAGGGTCTTCATCTCCTACATGGCCTTCAACCATTCTATAATGCTCATGGCCTTTTTTTGCTGCTTCATCTCCTAGATTGCAGTGTTGATTTCCTCCTCTTGTTTATATAGTTGTTGTACCCTATCATCTTCCTCCAACGTCATCCATAGTTGCATGGCTTGTCAAATAATTATGTGACCTTTTCTGCTTCTTTCTCCATTATTTATACTTTCATAGCTGCCTCTTGTTCCCTTTCAGCTATAACTTTGGGAGGAGTGGTTGGTGTTAAATTTTCTTTCAGTTCCTCGATCTCCTTCTTATAGCCTTCAAGAATCTACGTGATTATTTGAATTTGTTCTTCCGCACTGCTCACGGTTGCTTGCGCATTGTCTGGAATTTTTGTGAAGACTTCCTTCATCTTCTGCTACAATTTATCTGTGCACTGCTTCTCCTCCTATGTCTCCATATAGACCTATTCTATCACAATTTCCAGTGCATCCTTTCCATCTATGGTTACTTGTGATTTCGTCGCGTTTTCTCTGGCTCGTGATTGCACTTCCTATGTGACATTGACTTGTAGCTTGTACAGTTCCTTTGTTGGTATTTTAGCCAATACCAAATGTACCTATGCTAGGTATTTAAGTGGTGTCTTTTTTATGGCCTCATTGACCTGCAACATATCTTTTGTTATCTGGAATCTCAGACTTGCTTGTGCTATGAGTTGGATTATGTCTTCTTTGTTCTACATGGTTTTTTCCATTGCTTTTATTAGTTGGGGAATTGGTTCTTCTCCCCTCTCTTATATTTTGGATGCTTGTATCTGTTCTAGGACCTTCTTAATGTCATCCAAATCATTCCTTATCCTTCCTCTTTGGTTCTCTGGCACTCATAATTCTCCACTCCATGGTCCTGCACCCTCTCTATGACTAGATCAACATCATCCTTGGTGATTGTGTATTCTAGGATTTGTTTGTGGTCCTTAGACTTCTTGCACAACCCACCTATATGTATTATTGGTCACTTGGGTGGACCTATCTCTTGCAGAGTAGTTTTTGACGGGTTTTCATGTTTCATTGTGTCCCCCCTTCCTTGTTCTTATTGCACTGGGGCCATGGATGATTTTAGGGGCTAAATTTCGCTCATGGGATAATTTTCCATGGTTTTTCCAAAATCGAGTTTCACTATTTTTAAAATGATTCGCCCAAATTATATAGGATAAAATGATTTTATCTTAAAGATCGCCAAAATTTTACAAAAACTATACAAAATCCTTAGAAATTTGAATATTTTTACAAAAATATCGCCAAACATTTATAGTTGGCATATGAAGGATGAGTAAGATTTGCCAAGGTTTCTACATTTTAAAATAATTTTCCATCCTTAAAATCATCTCTGAATGGGGAATTGTCCTTATTTTTTTATCTACGCATCATTTTTGGGGGCGTTTCCCTTCTTCTGTGGCTCTGTCTTTTGCCCAGGATTCACTTGCTATGTTGGTTTCCTGGTCATGGTGCTTTCCCCTGTAGATGTGTTGGATGACCCTACTTCCACTTCTTTCCCTTTTGTCATGTCCTTGGTGATGACTGGTATCTTCCAGTCATCCTTCCAGTCTCTCATTGTCCATTCAACTTCCTCTGCGTTTATGCATAATCAAAATTTTATCCATTCTTTCTCTGGATCCCTACGTGCTTGGATCCACATGTTTTGTCGTGCAGCCTTAAAGTTGGATATCCCCTGGTACTTATTGACCACTTCTGAAGTTATCCTCCATGTGTTGGCTATGTTGTCTTATATGTCGTTGAGATACCATGAAAAAGTGTTGGAATTACCACTTGTCCGCTTGGAATCAGAAGTGCTTCCCAATGACGTCTATCATGTTGCGTGACATCGCCCTAATCTATCGTAGAAATATGAGTAGGTAGGCTCTTTCCATCCAATTAACATTATCAATATAATGGGCTAGGAGTAATGGAACTCGGTTCCCAAGTCCTGTGCATCCTTATAGTCGTCTAGGAATAGATTTAGAAAGTATGGGGCCCAACTAATCATGGTGTCATTTGCGCATTGTGCTACTATTGCGAAAACTCCTATGGGGACCTCCTCCTTGCGACATTTTAGAAGGATTTTGCATGTCATTAGCTTCATTTCCATCCTGGTGGCTGCATCACTGATCAATTTTATAATAATTTCGTGCGAGCCCCTTTCTTTCCCATAAGTTTTCTTCATCTCTTATGTGAGGGCCTTTTCCTTGGTTTTATCATCCAATTACGGTGTGAAATTATCACCATTTGATGGTAGTCCTGTGATGAAGGAAATTAATTCCACATCGATTGAGACTGGTACATCCAACCACGAAAATCCTCCATGGAGGACCGCCAACAATTTCTTAATGCAATTTTTCACATCTGTCCCCCTTCAAAAGTGGGGAATCTCCAACAATTTAAGAATCCATGTGTTTATTAAACATTCCACCTACTACTTTGGTTGCAACATTGGGTCTCCTAACGACCATGTGCCCAGGCTCTCCATAAACACTTGTTGTGAAAATTATTGAAATGAGTTGGTGTGAGACACGTTGTGGTCTGCATACCATAACCTTTCGACATGACTTAGTAAGTTTGGTGTGTCCTGCAACCCATCTGGAATACACCAAAAAATGATCGAGGAAGCAAGTTGCTTGTGTGGGGATCGCGTGATGGGTTGTTTCCCCTTTCTCTATGCTAGTGCATTATATGTCCTAGCCTATGGTTCTCCTTCCCAGCCATACTTTGGTTTCCCCATGATATTTTTTAGCTGCACTTCCTCCTGTTGCACATACCCAACCATAGGTGTTGGCCTTGACCTGTCAGATTCTTTCTTTTTCCCTGTCATCGCCATTTTGTTTTGGGCTGCCTTGAACCTAGAAGGTTGTTGTGGGTTTCATGTTGCTAATGGGTCATGGACCTGCACACTGTCGTGTGAATCAATGTCCATCTTATACATCTTCAGGGCCTACCCTTCTTCCTCTACCAGTGTGGTGCTCCATGGTTCTACTTGTGGTGATGGAATTTTGTCGTCATCAACAATTTCCTCTGTTTGTGTAAACTCTTGTTCTTCCTCTATGGTTTCCTATGGTGACCTCTATCTACTGCATGTTTTCTGTATTCTTTGTCCAGGTGCGCCAACCTTTGGAGGTGCCATTGTGGGCAATTCTTCCTTCCCCAATTGAACTTCAGATACTATGATCTCTAAACTCACATATTCATCTCATGTCTCCATGCTCCTTAGCTTTGTTGGTTTGTAAATGCACAATATGTCTCGTTTGGCCCGAGTTTTCATTATATAAGGGGTGTCATAATTTCCCCAAATCTTCTCAGAGAAACTTCTTTGATGATCATTAATGCGTTAAATCTTGTCAAGTACACTTCGTTCAGTTTCATAAATGCCCAATTCGTGCCTTTTTACCCCCACGATCGATTTTTGCTTTTCTAATCGTTGGTTCGTTTTCTTGTTTGCTGCGATTTTCGGTGCACGGTATGTTTCTTGTTGTAACGTTTCCCTTAGTTTTATTATTTTGCTTCCTGTCAGCCATATGTTGCACGCGATCACTTTTTCTTTTTGTCCCACTGATTCCATTATCTGCTGCACGAAATATTTCCCAGTATTTTGTATTTTCTTTCCTTTTCTACTTTTTTCTTCCTTTTTCTTATTTTTTATATTTTTGTCTTCCTTTTTATGATTTTTGTTTCCTAATATCTACTATAGTACACTATGTACATGACTTTCTTATTGCGCTGTAAATTTTAAGAATTAACAGGTCGTCTGTCGCTGTATAGTTTCAATCGACTATCGTTGTTCATTCCTTTCAGTTTCATTCCTCTCAAGTCTTTTAGATGCACATATCCCCCATATGTAACATAATTTATTTCATATGGCCCTAGCCAATGCATTCTAAACTTACAAGGGTATTGGAAAAAAAAATTGTCATAGAGAAGAACTAGGTATCCCTCCTTAAAACTCTTCTTTTTAATATGTTTTTCATGCCAGGATTTGTCTCTTAATTTCTATACTTCCTAGTGAAATCCTTCCGGAATCATATCCTCTTCCATTTCCATTAGTTGAATTAACCTCTCATGTACTTCACCCCTTTTTGTCATGTTGGTAATTGTTGATACGTGCATACTAGATACCAAAACTTCTAATGGAACCACTGCTTCCTATCCATACACCAATATGAATGGTGTCTATCATGTCAACTTCTTGCATGGGGTCCTATATGCCCAAGTATTGTTGGTATTTTCAAGTCCCAATTATCCCTATTGACATTGCATTTCTTAGTCAAATAATTTTCCAATATTTTATTGAACACTTCTACTATTCCATTTTTCTAAGGATGATATGGTGTACTCTTCTGGTGATAGACTTCAAAATCCTCATTCATATCCCTAATGTTATTATTAATAAAATGAGTTCCTTGGCCACTCATTAAAATGTTGGGACATCCAAATCTGGTGATCACTTTCTCAAATAAGATGTGTGTTCCTATCTCTTCACTACATTCTTTGATTGGTGCTTCTTTTGTCCCTCTTCTTAAGTATTCAATTGGAGTAATGATATATCTATCTCATGACATTTTTGTTGGTGGATTAATAGGTCCAACAAAGTATATTTCCCATTTTTAAAATACATGTAAATTAACTTGTGTTCTTAGAGGAATCTAATCCCTTATGTTGGGTTTTCCAATCCTCTGACAGACATCACATTGCTGGCAATATTCCTGGGCATCTTTATGGAATGATGGCCACCATAATCCTACACTCAATACCTTCTGCATGGTATATTTTCTTGGATAATGTCCTCCAACTATACCATCATGAGATTCTACTAAAATTATGGGCTATTCATGTTCCAATAAAAACCTTCTCAAAATGATATCTGCACCCATATTGTATAAATGTCTTGCAATGAGTTGATAGTTTGCAGCTCTAACTACCATATTTTTCTTCTGTGCAGTGTTCAAGTCTTGTGGCACAACCCCTGTACTTAATTATTCAATAATATTAGCAAAGAATTCATCAGCTACTTGTACTGAAAAATAACTGTGCATCATGGAAGTTGTCTTCCAAGTTAGTAGGTTCTTCTCCATTAGTTACCCTTGACAAGTGATCCGGTCCTACATTCAGTTTCCCTAGTTTGACTATCACTTTGTAACCAAATTCTATGAATAATAATATCTGTATACATATTCTCCCCCCCAACACTGGATTGTTGACTAGATACTTGAGGGTAGAATGGTCTATGAACATTTTAAAGTGTTTACCCAGTAAATAGTGCCTGAATTTTTGACGTGCATATACCACGGCTAGGCCTTCTCTTTATGTGGTGTTATAATTCTACTCTGATTCTAGAAAGTTTCTTCTTGCAAAGGCTATAGGATGGTCTAAGTCCCCTTCTCCTGGTTGTGCCATAATTTCTCCAAGTGCTATGGTTGATGCGTTTATGTGCACATGAAATGTCTTTTCCCAATATGGAAATACTAGTATAGGTGTTGTTACCATATTTTCCTTTAAAGTGTCCAATCCTTGCTGGAAATTCTCTTTCCAGTGAAATATGATTTCCTTCTTTAACATTTTTTCCATTGGTGCAACAATATGTGCATACCCCTTTATAAAATTTCTAGTAATAGCTTGTATGTCCTTGTTTTTCTCTTAACTGGCGCATTGACTTTGGTGGTGGTAAATTCACAATGAAAATGATCTTAGCAGGGTCCACTAGTAAACCTTGTTTACACACTATATGTCCCAACAATATTCCCAAAGGTGTACCAAAAATGCATTTCTTGATATTTAATGATATCTAACATTGCCTACATATTTCCAACATTAGTCTTAACACTTCTACACGGTCCTTTAAAAGTCTATATACAATCCATTCATCTAGATATACTTCTAGAAATTGATGTATGAATTCCTTAAAACCAGCTATCACTAATGTTGAAAAAATTGTTGGTGCATTATTCAAACCAAATATCATGATTGTATATTGGTAGGATCCCCATTCTATAGAAAAAGTAGTCTTATACCTGTCCTATGGAGCTATTTTGATCTGATGGTAACTTGAGAATCCATCTATGAACAATATGCTTCCTGGCCTCCCACATTCTCTAAAACCTCATCTGTAAAAGGGGTAGGGAAAGGGTCATGTAAGGAAGAGTCATTAAGTTTCCTCATATCTACACAAATATTTATCCCCCCTTTCTTATTTTCTTGGACTACCATAGCACTGATCTATTCAAATTCCTCAATTGGTTCTATAATGCCAGCTTCCAACATTCGATCAATTTATGCTTTTACTTTATGCTTATACATTGGATTCAGTTTGTAAGGTCTCTTCCTGATAGGTCTATCCTTAGGTTTGAGGGGTATTTTGATCTCACCTAGCTCCCCTGCTATTCCTTTCATCTCTATAATGGTTGTTGGTAATATATCATTGTATTTGTGCAGTAACTTTGTTATCCTTTCTATTGTTTTCTCATCCAAATAGTCTCCAATACTTTCCATTTTAGGGTTGTAATTTGTTCCAATGTTGACTTTATTAACTTTGATTGGTGCAACAAATACTTCCGACTCCAAATATTGAACTTTCACCTCTCTTTCTCCCTTAATCTCTATAATATGAATGTTGTGCAGATCATCTTCATCTGGTGCTTCCTCTTCAACATGATAGCATGGAAGTAACTCTTTGACTGTCTGTTTGTTCTGTTGTTGATATTATGTCATGATATAACCTTCTGGTTCATCAAAAAATATTATTCCTCGTATCATATTGAGTGTTGAATCAATGTTTGGTTTCTCATGTTCAAATGAAAAGGTTACTACAAAATTTCGTAGTAATCATGTCCATTCTGTAGTGCCTCTGCGCATCTCCTGATCTATATACCAGTTCCTTGGGATTCCTTCCAATGTATGGATAAAGTAATGAGGCCATTCCTATGGTGGTGTCATCCTCCATTGTGTCTTCCACTTCTCCAAGTATTCCACTGGTGTTCCTTGTCCATCATACCTCTGCATTTTATTTCTCCCATGTTCTATGCCAAATCTAATGTACAGTAGTCATTTACATTGTTACCAGTCACGCATTGTTTATTTTTGTGCACCCCACATTCTTGCAGGTGTTGCCTTGTGTACAATATCTAGGGCTAAGAGCCTCTAATTTTCTAACATTTCGTCTTCATATTTTGTCAATAATTCCTTTAAGTCATTTATCCCTTGAAATATGGGAGGTTCTCTTATCTCTGTACCGACCCATATTACTACGTTATCTATTCATGCACACCTCCTTGTGGAAACTTCATGTAACCGATGTTTCCAATTCTCCAAAACTATGTCTGAGTTGGAAGCACATGATGTAGTTCTTCTCCAACTGATTACCCCATATGCAATTGGGTTAAAATAATCCTTTTTCTAGGCGGTGGTTCTATACAACTGGTTTATTTCTTCCAGATCCAAACAAGTGGCCTCTACAAACCTTTCTACTTCTGAAGGATCCAATGGTGAAATGACTCTATATTCTCCTGATTCAAAATTCATTTTTCTTGTCTTCAGGTTGATTATAGACGAGTTATGAAATTCCCAATCTAGTCCAAGTAATGTTGGGTAAGGTGTCGTGTCATCCACTATCTCTATCACTTCAAAATCTGCCATAGTGCGCACTCCATCCAAATCTACTGTCACACCTTTAAGTCTTCCAATAAAAAGATTTGTGTTGATTTTCTAGTTTCAAACGGAAAGGTGAATAGCCTAAGGTAGGTTCCCCCATACACTACCACATATTCTTAGGTAATACATTTACTTCAGAGCCTAAATCCAATATAACATCATCCATATTGAAATCTCCAATATTGGCATTTAGTCTGAATTCTCTACTTCTCCTTCTTCTTGTATGGAGATGATTGACTATTTTTTTGTTCTAACTTCCCTTCCACCTCTAAGTTACATATTTCTAGCATATCTTGTAATATCTTAACATATGATGGGTCATTCAATAACTTAACAAAGTATTGCAGAAAATTCTTTATGCTACTTACTTTCTCTAGAGGTTGTTCTTTATTGGTATGGTCCATTGAGAATGGAATCCCATATATTGGTGGTTTTTGAGGTTTTTGCACGACGGATGTAGACACAAAATTCTTCTTGAGACACTCTTGTATTGATTCCTTAAATGTTTCCTTTTCTTTCCACGTGGAAAACTGCTTATGTGGCTCAGTGTTCTTCTTAACCCATTGGCATTGATCTGCATCAGCTCCCATATTGGCTCCTCCTCGAGTGATTATATTGATGTTTCTCCCATCATCCCTGGCTTCTATAGAAATCCATTGGAAATTATGTTTGTTCTAGTTTCTTTTTCCCTGAATCTTCTCCAAGAGTGTTGGAAAATATTATGTTTCATGATTTGTTGTACGACAATACATACATGTCAATGGTGGGAGTGGACAATCTCTTTCATAATGTCCTGGTTGTTTCCAGTTGTGGTACACTACTGGTCCTCTGCCTCGTCCAAATCATCCTCTACCTCATACAAATCATCCTTTTCCTTGTCCTCCACCTCTATATCCACCTCGATCTCCACGTGGTGCATTGTATTGAGGTACCTGGTTATATCACACTAGATTATATTGTGGTTGTGCATTATTATACCGCAACTGCTCATTGTTGTAATTTTGTTGTGCATTGTTGTATGGTGGTGGTATCTGTCTGAACTAAGGTGCATCTTGTCCTGTCATCATTTCTTCCTACACCCTATAAGTATATTAATTTCATTCTCTCATTATCTCCATCGTTCTACAATCCTTATCATCGTGACCGACTGATTTGCAAAATTTTCAATATGATTTTTTTGGTACTGTCTTATATTTTTGCATCATTGGTCAATGATATTGATCATGCCAATGTGTCTTACAAATATTTTACCATGGTCCTCCTGTTGGAAATGGGTTTGACACCCTTGTCGCTATATACTGCATGAAAGTTGGACATTCATTCTTATGGTGTCCTTCTGTCTTGCATAGGGTACACCAAATAACTTCTCTTTTCTCTTTACCCTTATTCTGGTTAAGTTGAAATGTTATATTCTTCAAATCCACATTCAACTCTTGTATTGTTGGATTTGTCTGTCGATATTGGTTCTCTTCAAGTTTTAAGGTTGTCTGTAGAACCTCTGCCTGATTTTGGAACTTCTATTGTCTTAACAGGTATTTCAAATGTGGTAATAGGGAGTTCACAAATAATTGATTGTGTTGCATATCAGTAATTTCATATTTCAACTTACCCTTCAGTCATTTGAACCAATGATCAATCTCCCAAATGGAATCACTTAGTTTCTTCCTGATTTCAATCATTTCATTCATTTACTATTCTTCTAAGCTAGGCTTCTCAAATGCGTTTACTAGTAAAATTTTCATGTCTCCAATAGTCTTTGGTATTCCCTATGGACTGTTTACATCTAGGATCATATACTAGTCCAGTGTGCGGTCTCTTAATGTGATTTATAATTGTGAGAGATTTCTATCCTCATCGATGATTTTCTTTGCTTCCTAGATCTTCTCAGATATGAATAATTTATTTTTAGGGTCCTCTAATGCCTCTCCCTGAAGTTCTGGTAATCTGATTGTGGGATCATGTCCTGTCATTTTGAACTGTGTCGAACTACTACCTCCACGTGATGTAGATAATTGATTGTTACTTCCTGAAATGGCTCCTACAATTAATGTTCCTTGATTGGATGCATTTCATGTTGTCCTTCTTCCACTAAAATTCGGTTGTCTAAATGCTGGTTTTCTTTCTGGTGTATTAGTCGCACATGGGGTTGTAGGTTCCACATTGATGGTGATCTATATTGGACTTATTCCTTCTATCCCTAACCTTGGACCTCGTGTTTTCCTTTCATATGTTGTGCACAAGATTTCCTCAATATTCTCCATAGCCCGAAGATCATCTACTTCTTCTTCATATCTTCCCAAGCCCTCTCTATCAGCGATGACTCTCTTCTTATTATTCATTTTATATTGGTAGGGTATTCTGCTACACGTCTTTCCAGCTTCTGCCATTATCTCCTTTCCCTGATATTCTTCCATCATGATTGGGTCCATGGCATCCTTCTTATTTCTGTTATCCATATCCTTTTCCATATCTCAACCTCATGTTAGTGATTCCCCCCTTTCCCCCATGCAAACATGGAAGTTTAGCTATCTGATTCCATGGTAATCACATCGTTGTCATACAATAAAATCTTTATTGAAGTATACAATGATTTGATATACCTACCTCTGGGTCCCTTTATAAAATATTGCTCTGCTGCAATGTAGGACTTCGCGGTATCTACTGCAAATTCAGTGATAAACCATGCAAGAATATTGTCTAGCCAGAAATCTATTGCGTGCATAAATTTGTTATTAACTTGTTGTAAATGTGAAATTTCCATAGGATTCCACTCCATCTTCCTGATTCAATTTGTAGGGTGTTTTTCCTTTAATATCAATAACCACTCCTGCAACAAATGTGGGAAATCACAGAAAAATACCTCATGCATGTCGTTAAACACGTATTTGTCGAGATATTTGTGTGGTGTTAACTTATGGTTTGTGTTTCCCTTTTTATCAAACTCAAGTTCCTTTGTTTTCAACAATCTTTCAATATCCTCCTTTGTTGGATTCCATGGCCTGAAAATTCCCTTCTATACTTCCATTCTTCGTGCGTTTCTTCCACAAATCATATCCACTCAATCCTGTGCAGTTTTAGCTAGCAGCATAACCATTTGTTGGTTGTCCCTTTTGTCTCTTTCACTTCTTCTTGGGATGACTCAGGTTCAGAGCTAAACAAGTTTCCAGCAAAACCCTCCAAAACTATCGGCCTTGCTGGTAAACCAGAAGGAAATGCTACGCACATGGTGCATAGTGCAGTCTCACCCGAGATAGATTTTTTGGGTGACTGTAATACTCAAGTGTTTGTAGTCTAGGAATGAGTGGGTATTTATGAGTGTATTCTTTCTTTCTTATGCATTACCCTTTTTAAATGTTCAAGTACTTCTATGATTTGTTCATATTTAAACCTATGCATGCATGATAATATTTCTAGTTTAACCATTCATTCACATGTTAATGATCAACAAAAACTAAACATTCATTAACAATCACACATAACACAAAGTTTATCGTGGTTCACCCCATCCTGGGGATACGTCCACAAAGATTTGGCTCTCTTCTCTTTTATTCAATCTGTTGAAAAATATTGTGATGTGTGCATTACATATTTAGTAGCACAATCCATATTAGGGTAATATCCCTCTGTAAGGAGGACTAGATCACACCATGCTCCACAACCTATGACCAAACCCTCAAGGACTAGCTTATTCGAGTCTTCTACAAGACTTATTACAATCAATAACATAAATCCTCCTTAACAACTCTGAGTACAACTGTCTCTCTCTAGACCTCTTAGGTATTTATTTATACTACTCTATGGCTTACAACAATTACAATATTTTTCAAAAACTCTAACGCTATCACGATTAATCTTTCCTGCCTTTGAGCCACGTTTATTTTCCTCTTGGATGTTGCTAGTCCTTCTTTTTCTGCATGCTTCTTTGTTGCCACCTATTTCTTGCAATTCAACATTAGGTCTTCCTTTCCAAAGTTAGGTCTTTACTTAAAATAGATCCTTCTCCAAAAATAGGTCTGTGCCAAAAATAGTCTTCCTTTTCAAAATAGGCATGTGCCCAACATATAGTAATAACCTATGTCCTCCCATTCCTCTCTTAAACAAACAAATAAGTGATTACCCATCATGGAACCAACCAAATTAAGAGAGAAATAAACACGAGTCAAATTAGTAGTAGCATGTAATCTTTCATGATAGATAGGTTCCGAAATAATTTTGAACTTTCTCATCATTTCAAAGGTTGTGGATAGTTGAATGACTAATTTTTTTTTTTAGGAGTAGGGTAAGAAGAACAAAGAAATAGAAAGGTAATCGTAATGAAATTAATAACACCAAATTCATTAAGAACTTAAGTAGCCAAGATAGGCTTACTTTCCCATTATCCATTAAGTCTTTAATCAATTTAGGAAGGAATGTTTCCCTTTAATATTAAGCCGACCAATAATAGAAGATGACACACATAGAAGGCTCATCATTTTCCTACATCCCATCAATCAACGTACATCCAAGGTTGAAGAATAGAACCATGGGTTAAGTTTGTTATGTCTAAGTGCCCAATAACGTGGTTTGTTTTTCTAAGAAGAACCCTGGGTGACCCAATAACTAATAAAAAAGGACTTCAAATAGAAACATAAATGTTGACTGAAAATTGCACAAATGAGCTACCTACATGCATTGTAACTTTGCAAGAAGAGAATCAGTGCTTACATAAAACAACATTTTCAACCTCTAATTTAGTGCTAAATTGATTCCATTTACATGCATGTTGTTTAAATAACTTTTTGAACCATAAATTAGGTTCCCTCAATATGAATAACCACCATTAATGACATGCATCTGTCATGTTGCATAAATAATAAACAGTATCAACCCGAACACAACCCATTTATCATATTTAAACAATAATATTTAATGCACCGATATGTGAATTTGAGCCTTTTAAAAAAGCAGTTTCAAATCCAGTTTTCAAGACCAATCACATACAAAACCTACACCCTCACATCACAACATTTTGAGGGTGTAAAAGAAATATTTCAACTATGAAGTTAAACTACTTTGACAAAATTTAAATGATATGCAAGCAACCACTTTATTTCGCATAGGAAACCTTCTTTTCAAAAAGTATTCAACTCATTTTAATGGTGGTTTTTAACTCTTTCAAACATGTTTTTCAACATAGTAATATCAAACTATGTGGACAATTTCAACACCTTCAATCGATTAGTTTTCTCACTAACACTGTCAAACCTTTTTTTAGCTCCAAAATTCCTTCATGTAACTCAACTAATTTTTTGCATCTCCAAAATACCTTAACATAACTCATCTATAGCTTAGTCTACAATAGATTTTGAGGGTTGGTGGAAATAATTCTAGGCACTAATGAGAACTCGATCTCCACTGAGTTGAAGCCCAAAAAGTGGAACTGAACCATTGAGGAGGAATAAGTGAGTGGTTGAGGTCAAGGAAAGAGAAAGAAACACACACTTGTTGCATGAATGAAAGGTGGTGCATACAACTATTAATCACTTGTCGAGTTGCAAATTGGTAGCTCACATGATGCAAAGGTGGCGCATGCAAACTCTAAACATTGGAGAGTAATCAATCAAGAATAAGCATGTAATTTCAGGGGAACTAATGTTAAGGTGAGTTCTAGCATTAATTTAGTTCACAAGATGTAATGTAAATATATCATCCATTTCATAACTTTGAAACCAAAGAAATTTCCATTAACCTCGATATGAGGCCAAATAAGAGGTGAAAGTTTTGTATCGGAGGATATGAAGTGTCTAAATTTTTTATTAGAAGATACACAGTTCTTTAACTCCATAATGTTTCTAATATTAGAAGATACAAAGTTTTTTAACTCCATAAAATAGGATAGAAAGGTAAAAAAACATCTTATAATGCATTTGAAATTAATGTACGGACTAATAAAGTACAATAATTAAGTTTGATTCCATAAAAAAAAAACCTTATCAATATGAATAATTAAACACATGGCTACCTAATTAATGGTAGTCAAGGTAAACCCTTAATCTATGGATACCAACTTTGAATTGAACAACAAATCTAGACATGAAGTTCGTAATTATTTGATGAATGATGTTATTTTTGTTTTCAATTCAAATGCAAGACCATGTTGAGGATGTAGAATAGAAATCCAGCAAAGCGATAAGGGAAGAAAAGATAAGGGACTATGTTCTTCATTTTTATAGACGGTGCTACCCACTCTCTTCACACATAGTACACCTATGATGGGGTCATGACTTAGAGGATATATGTGTTATTTATTTTCACTTGAAAGATATTCATTATGCTCGTTGGAAAATAAGAAATAAACATTGGAAAAAAACTTTACATAAACAAATACAAAAAATATAATATGAATATATATTCCTACAGCAAATGAATATAGAGTAGGGTGTCTCTCATGATAATGGGTGGTGCAATATACATAAAAAAAAAAAACAATTAATACAAAGAATAATGTGAAACTCAACACATATAAGAATAGAAGAATAAGTATCACACATTTAAAATATAAAAAATTACTAGAAAGCAAGATGTGAAACATAGAAGAATAAGTATCACAGATTTAAAATAACAAATATAGTCCAATATTCAAGAGAATTGGATAAAATGAATATCTCCTCACCTTGGAGAATAAAATCCATAATCTTCCTTCCATTATCCAAAATGTTTCTAATTACATTCATTCATATAAATCAATAAAGTTATATTGGGGAGAGAAGAAAGGGTAGTTAAAATAATGACAACGGTTATGAAATGAATCTTGAAATGAGGTGGATCTATTCAGTAGTTAAAATGTTTCTAATTACATTCATTCATATAAATCAATAAAGTTATATTGGGGAGAGAAGAAAGGGTAGTTAAAATAATGACAACGGTTATGAAATGAATCTTGAAATGAGGTGGATCTATTCAGTAGATCTATTCAATAAAGAAAAAGAGAAATAACATTAAGAGTAGTAATTGTTAACATTTTGGACATATTGGGAAATATGAATCCTAACTCTTATTAGTATAAAAAATGGAGCATCTGAAGTTATTGGAATTATAGTTCTATCTCATATGTTATGAAGAAGAACAACTTATGAAATGTTAATATATTTGGTAATAGTAGGGAAACAATGTATACAAATACAAGTTTGAATTTTGAAAGACAATCATCAGGTTGGGTATCGCTTTTGAAGATCTTGGGATAGTGGTGAAGTATGATTTAGGACTATTTAAACAATATTTTAAGGCTATTACAATTTCTTAGTGTGAAAACATAGATGAGGTGAGAAAGAAATATATCTATATCAAGATGGACTTTAGAAAGTGGAAACCACAAAAGGGCCAAGATGATATGAACAAGACGAAAGGAAATGGGATTGCAACCATAACCCAAAAGGGCAAAGATACTAGTAGGCATTACAAAAACTGTGATGTAGATGGGCACACAAATGATAAGTTCTAGAAACTTCATTAAGAATTGCATCTAGAATGGTACAAATACAAAAAAGTAGTTATAAAAAAACCAAGATGAGAGAAACTAAGGTAGAAATCACATCCAAGGTAAATGAAGCCATAGTTTTCACCACATTTCAATAGGAAAAGGAAAGTGGAGACATAAATATACTAGTCCAAATTAATTTCTAAGTGTAGGATTATAAGGTAAATTATTTAGTTTATAATGATTCACAATGTAATTTTATTTTTGGATCCTTAGTAGATGCACTTGGTCAAGAAACATATGATCTTGTACAACCATGTTCATGGGGTTACATCGAAGAGAAATATCTAATGATAATTAATAGTAGTTGTAAAATTGATTGTTCCATGAATGTTTATTACGTTGATGAAGTGGAATGTGAAGTTATGACACTATATCCATGTGAAGTGATGTTTGCAATCCCAAACTTGTGGTATAGGCATGGATTCTACTAGAAAGAGAAAAAATATTAGTTGGTTAAAGTTGGTATGCCCTACCACATCGAATAACACAAAAGGAGAGAAAGGATATCCCTATTAGTAGTGAAACAAGTGTTGGTCTTTTTATTCCATCTCCTTTGTGGATCAACTTTTGGGGACCAAAATCCTCCCAGTAGGGAGGTGTTGTCCTAAAGAAATCAATGATAGAACAATGTATGTTTAGTGGCTTGAGTCAATGTCAATAACTTGACAAACCTAGAATTATTGGATACAAAATCAAAACTCATGGATACAAAAGTTTATTATGAGGTAGGATCCTATTGTTGATATTGTGAAGAGACCCATGGTAGTTCAAATAGCCACAACTCACCTACAAAGTTCCATGTTTCCATTTTTAGAACTAAAAATTTAAAAATAAACAAAAGAGACAAATCAAAGGAACTCTAATTGAAGCATTACTAGGAAAAGAAAAAGGGAGAGGAAAATCCCTATAGTTGGGAAGCTAAAGAGATGGGGACACTTGGATTTTCAACTACTCCCAAAAAAGATGATTCTTACTACAAATCCACGAATAATGATTGAGAATGGGTTCTTTGGTAGAGAAGAGAAAGAATGTGGGGTAAATTTCAATGAATGCAATTTAAAATGTTCAAGAGAGGAAAACAAATTGTAAATTTGACAATTGCTTAGAAACAAAGACTAATCACAACCATTTGATGTTGCGTTTTTTCCTTTACATTTCCTTTAGGGTAAAATATGAATCTATTGTGTTTAATTATTGTGTGATTTTTTTTTTCATATCTTCTTTCTTTGTTATCATGGTAATTAATCCCAACACCCACAATTTTATCACTAATTGTTGAACCTCTCCAACACTAGTATTGGTTTCTTTTATTGATATGGTATATACATACGACCATCTTAAAATTTCTTGAATATTTGGTTTAAGATGTGTGATTGTTCTTAGTTTAAACCAAATCATAATACCTAACAAGTAATTTTGGTTTGTTCAAACCACATATAATCACACTCTCCTTGACTTGCAATTTTGTAAATTGTTAATTCATAGTAGCTTTGACACATTTGCTTGGTTGTTGGCATAGTAAATTTTATTTTGTTCCATGTGAATCCATATTATAGAACACAAGGTTGTTTCATGCTCTCGAAACAATGTCTATCTTCCTCATATCACTATTGTTGTGACTTTTCCATACACTAATCACCAAGACACAACTGCATCCATTCGACCTCAAGCCTATTGGCATTGATATTTACCTAAAACCCACTACAACCACTCCTTTAATTGGTTCAAGTAAAATACTCCAAGATGTGTACACACATTTCATCTCCAAGTCTATGTTCATTGCAATTAGCTACAACTTCCAACTCACAAACATTTGAGTACACTTACGAAAAACACCATGGCTATAGTGATAGCAATGAGGAGGAGTAGTGTTTGGATTTGGAATACTTCTTGAATATATGTATAGATATCTTGAATTGGAAAGTGTATGGTTTATTGGGTTTTTTGTTTCTAGATTTATACATATAGTGTATTATTTAGCTAGCATAATAGAATTAGAGTGTATTTACTTCATAGTTTTCATTGGTATTTGCATTACAAGGAAACAAATGAATCCATGAAATGAGATTTGAATAGATCCATTTATCATGGTTGATGAATTTATATCAAGAAATTTGATCTTAGATTGATAGTGTCTTGAGGGGTCCAAATTATCCCAAAAACAGCAAGGGGTCATCCCTGGTATATACTACCAATTCGACTAAACATTGTTTGGTTTAGGAGTCCCATCCATAATTTGGATTGACTACCATTATTGCTAACTTTTGATTTTATTACCGATTAATTTTTGGTGTAACGATGCGGGGATCGGTGCAATGCAGTGATGTACATTAATACCATGTATGTAAATACAACTAATCTATCACTAATCTATGTTAACCTATCCTAGATAGGAGAAAATCTAAAGTAATTGGTGAGTTATAATGCAACCAAAACTTAAAACAACTTTAATACAATTAGTTGTATAAAAAGATAAAGATTGGAAGCAATAGCATATATAAGTATATAATCAAATTAGTTCAGATTACAATGAAATATACTATAACAACTCACGAAACTAAAGGCATGGAAATATTCGAATAAATACCAATAACTATAAAAAATAATTAAGATTGCATAAGAATTAGTCTATAGCAAGAAAAACATTCTTACAGTCCATAGAAAGAAAAAATATCTTCACTTGAAGTAGTTCAAAGATTCGATCAGTTTCTAGACATAATTCCTTCTATAAAATACTATCCCTGAGGGCTTCTCAATATTCATTAACATTGTATAAGTTCTTGAAATAGTTCGTGGGTTTATACAATGCTGGAAAATCCACAAAAAAAGGTTCTTGTTCAAAGAGTCTCTAGTTTCTTTTATACAAATAATAGTAAATCCTATTTTTCTTTTATCCTTCTTCTTGAAGAGGTAGTTACAAAACTATTCACATTGCCTTCTCCCATGAAAGTGGCACAAAAGGATGAAACTTGAGGTAGTTAGGAAAAAATTGAAAGGGTAAACAATGGTTTGTCCTTTTCCTATGAACTTTTTCTCTGGATATAAATTGTCCAAGATTCCAATTGGTTATACAGTGACTCAATCCTCCTCTAACATAGACACTCCAACATTGCTTAGATCATGGAAATGCTATCATCCAAATCACTCATTTATTTCTCCAATATTGTCATGTAAGCTTGTATCATAGTATGGATCTTCGTTGGTTGTAGTAAATACTGATCAATAAGAATGGTTGTGACAAAAGTTGATGTTTCAACTATATGTCTCCTTTTACTTGTACTTTCCTGAACTACATTCACTAATTCTTCCATGAATAAATTCTTCCCAAGTTTGTCTAACCTTGGGAGTCGACCATGCCTTATCAACTATTGATCATATTTGTGAGTTCTTGAGAAGATCCCCATTGATTTGGTCACTTTGTTTTCTACTCGTTTCCCTACCTATTGGTAATGGTCTAGAGAATATATATATGTCTTCCTTGTTCATTTTTAGGGTTTGTGTAATTACGAAGGAGCATCAGAATTTTATGCTATCCAAGTATCCATGTATTATATACCTTCCATGATAGTGTTGTATTGTGTCAGCTACATCTGTATCCAGTCATTTTGTTCAATAATTGTTGTGGCCACATTTTGGAAGAGATGTAGGTTGGAATACATATCGATGAAGGCACATTAAATCTCATTTCTCACTTTTTCCATGTTGGCTTTAAAATTGAGAAGACTTCTCTCATCTATATTAAATCGTTGGAGATTCTCTTCTAGCTCTTTGATCCTCATTTCCTCTTCCTTGTTCTATCGGCACAACCTTTTTATATTATCCATAATTTCATCCATGAATGAAAATCCTACGCTAGTTGTTTCCACGGGGTCTTCCCTGACATCTCTTGTGATTGGAACCTAGGTTACCACTGAGAAAGCAGTTCCCTCTGTCACTGTAACTTTTTTAACCCTTTCTTGTATGATTTGGCCAATTTTTCTATCGTACGTGAAACTACAAATGTCTTCAGTCGATCGAAAAGGTTCGCAAGGCCCAAGACTCAAATTGCTACTTGTTTTTTATGTTCCTGCGCCTAAGGTGGATGTTCCAGGGACATCCAAATCCATTGGGTGTGTGTCACCCTCTCTATCATCTACATCCTTCTTCTGCCTTTATTATTCAACAAATTTATCATTTTCTTCCTTTTCCTATAATTTTTCCACTACTCTTGCTGCTTCAACTAACTCTTTTTATTTTTTGGCAACAACTTTTGCTTCGACCTTCATTTTTTCTCTTGCTTCATTTTCTTCCCTGGCCTTTTCTCTGTCATCTTCTATATTTTGTTTCTTTTTCACATCATTTATATTCTTCAATACTTTCTTTTTTTCCCTCCTCTTTTTATCAGTTGTTTCTTCTTCATGTTCTTCTGTAGAACCTAAATGGGTCGAGAGGGATATGGGGAAATATCTCTCAACTTCATCTCTCTTTGCATCTTTTCTGGCCACCTCTCTTAAAACTTATTCATCCACAATCCTACCTCTTGGTTGACCCTGCCTATTGAAAATAACCTCATCATAGGTTCTATAATTTTGATTTACTCCTTCTTCTTCCTAGAACTTAGTGGTGTATTTGTAAGGGAGTGTCATGCTATGGAGATGCTTTTTGACAATGTTCTTGGGGTCATGTATCCTTAATCGTTCCTCTCCAAAATGATAGGAGAGAAAGATGTATACTAATGTATGGGATTGTTTTTTGTTTTCAAAGAAGTATTTCCCAATGTAAAGAGACAATGGAGGCCAGATGGATTTCTTTGATCTATATAACATTCCTCTAACCCCATGTATGATGGTCTGATATGCTACTTCCTGGAGAAAGAGCTTATCTGGGACAAACCTAGGAAGTATATGAGGTGGTTTCATTGCACCATATATCATTTTATATGTACTGTGTTACATTAGATACCAATCCCCGATATTCCTTATAACTATGGTCGCCTTGTCAGTCATACAAGGTGGGGAGGTGAAAAAAATGAACTCATACAATGGGGCAAGGAAGTGTTCACAGATCCTTTGATAATATATTTTGTATTTGTTCTCCCAAATCACTTTGCAGTAAATATAGATAGTGGCATCAGTGGGTAACCAAATCCATCCCATGTTTGGGTATTTTTGAGAAATGAACATTATGTCTAAAATATATGAAGCCATACTGAATCTGGGGAAGCTACTTGTTTGTGCTTGTATAATAGCTGAAATCACATTTTTAAGATTCTCAGAAAATATGTCTACCCAGTTGAATGAGGCCCCTACATCTCTACAAAAATAAATTAATGCCATATACGACAAAGAAAAGTGTGTTGTTTCTAGTTCCCCATACAACCTGCACATCATGGATACCATATACCAGTAGGGTCTTCTTATATTGGTTATGGGATATCGACTCTTGGGACAATATTTGAACGGATTATCTACTTTATACCAGGTGGGGAAAAAATCCTTTGGTGTGATCTCCAACTCGCTAAGGAGCTGACCATATAGATTTTTGTTCTTAGTCTCAAGGTGATAACACTTGGCCAAATCAACAGGCCTGAATGAAGCTATTGAATTCTTCCTTGCATTAAATATATACCTACTATCTACGTATGTGTTATTCAAAATCCAAGAGATAACATCTACACAAGGGAATATTGATAGATGTGTCACCACCTTGAAAATTCCCTATTTTCTAATGTTCTTAAATGCATGGAGTTCACCTAGGTCCTCTTCTTCTATAGAGAAGTTTGATTTCTTGAACATGTGATAGAATTCCCCCCATTTCAAAGTCTCTCCTTCTTTTTCCAGAATTCCCGATGTATCCTCATATATGGTCCCAAGACTCTTTGTTTCTTCTATCTTTTGGGAGTTTCCATATGGTTCAGCCCCTGCTGGCTTCATTGTTGTTTTCTTTCATGGTGATATGTCTGAATCTGCATACAAGATAAATTTGGAGCATGTTATTTATTTAAAATAATTAATGAAAACTATTCAAGACATGTTGTTCCTATATATGTCAAATAGAAATCAATTGCCTACTGAGACTATGGGTGTGAAATATTTGGGAATTAACTTGATAAAACAAAACAATTTTAAATGCAAATCATAGGGAAAAAGAGTAACTCCTCCAAGAAGTTTGGAGGAGTTAATAGTAAATCCTATGAGAAGTTCATAGGAGTTAATAGTAACTCCTCCGAGCATTTCAGAGGAGTTAATAGTAACTCCTCTGAGCAGTGCAGAGGAGTTAATATTAAATCCTTCAAGTAGTATTCAAAAGAATCTCAGCCAGTCTTAGGGTGATCGAAGGTATTACAGAAAAATCCTTCGATCGTATAAAAGGAATTGCTTCCAATTGTTCTGAATGTTTTCGGAGGGGAAAATACTAAATCCTCTAAGCATATCGGAGAAGTTAATAAACAAGTTTCCGAACTTTTTTTTTTTTTGTGAACACAAGTATGGTGAGGAATACTTCAACCATCCTAGAGAAATAGGAAGAGTGTTTAGGGTCTACTTAAGTGAAGACTCCACGCCCTAGACGAAAATGGAAGGGGGGGTTTGCAATAGTTAAAATCGAGGCAAGGATTTGGGAAATGATTGATTCCAAATAATTTATTTGCTCAATCCATAGCCATGAATGGGTTAGGTTGGTGACAAGTCTGTAGAGCTTGGAATTGATGAAGCAGTGAAGTGTAGCGTGCGGGAAGAAAAGAAAAACGTTGTAGGGATAAAGGCATGCAAGAGAAATAAAGGGAAAAATTATCTTAACCCTATCTTTAAGAAAAGGAGAGAGAGGGAGCACAAAATTATTGGTTAATTGTTGCCACATGTAGAGGAGTGGAATGGGAAATTCACTCAAACAATGTTTTATCCCAACTCTCTTTATCTCAGGTGTCTAACGATAATGGTCTTAACCTTGTTTCTCTTTATATAATCCCAGTTTAATAAATAACATTTAATGCGGTGGGTTAGGTCGGAAGATTTAAAAAAAGATTTGTCAAGTTTGTTTGGAGGAGATAATATTAAATCCTCCAAGAAGATTGGAGGAGTTATAAGTGACTCATCCCATATGCTCAGAGACACTCTTCTTAACTCTTGCGATAATATTTGATTGATCAAAGTGATTGGAAAGAACTCTTCTCAATAACTCCAAATAGTTGAAAGTAACTCCTTCGAGTTGCTCGAAGGAGTTTGAAAAAAATCCTCCAAGAATCTCATAGGAGTTTTAAATAACTCCTCCAAGCTACTCATAGGAGTTTGAGGTAACTCCTCTGAGCAGTTAGGAGGAGTTAAAATTAACTTTGCCGATCTTTTTTTTTTTTTTTTTTAACTTTAACTTTGAATCATTTCTCATTTTTTCAAGTGAATCGCGAGTTACCAGGAGAATCCTTTGATTGACCAAGGGGCTTATGATATTTTTCTTTTGGCTTCAAAAATAAGGAGGCTCCATTTTAAGGAAGTATCAAAATAGAAGGTAAAATGGAAGGGTTGTAGTGCTAATCACAACATAATGATTTCAAGTACATAACAATTTGATTCCACAGTAGAAGACGAGTGTTAGTGAGATGGATGGGCCATAGGCCTATTGTTGATGGATCACAATGCCCATTTTATTTTTGTAAATGTTTCACATTGTAGCTAGTTCACACTACCATTAGAACCTACAAAGTATATAATTGTGAGTGGATCATGATTGTCATTTGTATAGGGAATTCTATGATCATTTTAGGATCCTACCCTAAACTCCATACTTTGATTTACTTAGAAGTTAGTTACTTAATCTATGTGTCCATCCTCTTTGAATAAGACCCACTAGGTAGTGTTCGTGTGTTTAATCAATGTAAACTGGTCATCCCTATGGAATAAATACTACTAAGTATTTGTACTCATCAATGTTAGGGCCATTGGTGGTCAATGGTTTGGGTAGTGAGAAATTATTTATAGAAGTAAGAAGTTATGTTATGTTTTTTTGAGTATATTTATTTTATTGGAGCTCTTCTAATTTTGAGGTTACCCCCTTGAAGAGGCTTAAATACATTTCTCTCTTTCTACATTGTTAATATAAGGGTTTATATTCTATAGGTTCAATACTCTTTATTCTCCTATTTTACTTATGTACTTTAAATTTCTTCTCATATTTATCATAATTTGCATTTTTGTTTGATTAAGTACACTACAAGTGGTATCAAAGCTCTTTCCTATCTTAGCATGAACCAAATTTACAGTTTTTTTTCCCGCTAGAGGAATTTTCTATAATGTGCCCAACCACCCTTATACACTATTAGGAATATAAAAATCCAGAGTTAAAGAATGTCAAAATACAGACTGAAAGATTCGCTAGAATGGTGGTAGTTTATCTCTGAGAAGAGATGTGATGTATTCTCACATCCATGAGAATATGATTTTACAATGAGGCTCCAAATGCCTTTTTATCATAAAGAAAATATAAAACCCTAACCACGGAAGATGAAAATCCAACATTTTTGTGGACCTCGTTTTGGGTAGTTTGATGTATCAACTTCCCAAGGGTGTAACTTTGGCATACAATATCTGTTTGGGGTGCACGATATCTCTTTGGAAAGATATCGTTGAGGAGATTCATTTTGGGGGCTCAATCAGAGCCTCTGGCTAACTTTGAGAAGCTAGATCTCTAAAAACCTTCATTTAGGCCCTGGAAGTTAAAAACTGCTAAAAATAGTAAATTACCAAAATTACCAGAAAATTGTTTTGATCTAGTTGGAAAAGGTGGGTGGCCACCGATATTGACCTAGATCAATCCTCCCTCCTTAGGAATCAATGATATCCATTGCCTTGAGTTACCAGGGGAGAGGGAAGAGCGTTTGTTGAATTTTCATCTTGATGAGTTGCTTTCCTTGTTGGAGACATTGCAGTGCTTAGCTTGTTGAAGGTTGTCACGAACCTATGGCTAGAAGGGTTGGACCCTTTTAACCAGTATGGATACATGAGATGCTTTTGTGCAGAAGAAAGTTTTGTTCTTTTCTGCAATCTTGTCAACCTTCTTTTGTTGGATAGAAGGTGCTTGGTCCAAGACTATAGTGGTTGCAGTATCCTTCTGTTCACCTTTCGAACAATTTGTGAAGAGGCTAAATTTTGTAGTATGAGATACTACCTTGCGACATTGTTTAGGTGGAACAGTAGCTGGAACCACCTCTGGTATTGTAGAGAGATGATCCCCCAAAGAAAAAATGACACTACGGGGTCGAGACTCATAAACAACATGGTGCTTCCACATATATGGCTGGCCCAATAGAACATCACATACATCCAGTGTGGAAAAATCAAATAATACCTCATCCTTGAAGGGTTGGATGTTGTATGACACTAGAAACTCCTGGCTGACACAAAGATCTCATCCCTGGCGAAGCCACCTGATGTTGTATGTTTTTCGGGTGTGGTGTTGTCAACAATCCCAATTGTTTGACAACCTCTACTGAGATGAGGTTCTTCTAGCTTCTTCTATCAAAAATAAAATGTAGTGGGGTCCCATTTACCCACATTTGTGAATGAAAAAGGCACTCCCCCTCTTCATGATTTGTTGGTTCTTCTGGTTGAATTGTTGTAGTCGTGACAATAACAGTGGGGTATGCGTCGATGATCTGTCTTTTACCAGTATTTTCATAATCATTTTCTGAGTCAGGGTTTGGCTCCTTGTCTTTGATCTCGGCCACCAATGACTATTTTGGGTGACATTCATCGGTCTTGTGCCATGGTATTTTGTGGAAATCACACCATTTTCTAGTGTCCTTCATCTTCCCGTGACCCTTATTTTACTGTGGGTTAGATTGGTTTTAAATAAGTTGTTTGTTAGGGTTATCTTTCCCATACTTTGGTTGTTGTGGATTTGTAGATCTGAACTCTCATTTGTTTTGGTGCCTAAATTTCTGCTCGATTTTAATAGCATATCGATACGTAACACTGAGTGATGAGATATTTAGAAAATCCATTTTAGTTTGGATGTATCTATGTAGATCCCCCTGGTATTTCAGAACCAAATGTCACTTTGAGTCTTTGATACCCAACTTGGTGCGCAAGGTATGGAATTTATTGGTGAAATCTGACACTGCTTGGCCCCTCTCTTACCATAGTCTGGTCCATCTCATGTACTAGCCTTCATAGTTTCCAACAGGGTGATATTGTTCCTTGACCGCATCCACAAAAAAATCCCAAGTGGGATCGGCCCGATATATTTCAGCCTCCTCTATGGAAATTTTCTCCTAGTAAGTTTCCCACCAATGTTTTACATGGGGGAGAGCCTTAAGGAGTGTGAAGGCAATATTTTCCCTGTCATAAAAATGGTGAACAAAAAAATAACCTTCTAGAAAATTTAACCATTTGTTTAGGGAATCCGCATCTATCTGACCTTCAAATATGGGAATATCAAACTTAACATGTACCTTAAAAGGAGAGGTTCCTCCAAAGTGGTCTCTTGATAAATACACACATGTTTTTATTGGCAGGCGTTGAAGGATGTGTTAAAAATTCTCCATCATTCTGTCCCTCTGTCGCGTGAGAGCTTGCTCAAGCAACATATTAATAAAATATTCTACTCCATCGTTTTAATTTTATTCCACCATGGAGGGTTTCTTGGGTGTAAGAAATGGATTTTCCTCAAGAGAGACAAGTTTGAGACACTAATTTCTATACTCAGACCTCATCGGGGACATACACTGAAAAATGATAAAGAGCATCCTACTCTGATACCACTGATCCAGATTATTTTCGGCACAAAATGAGAGCGGAGATATAATAAAGACATGTACAGATATATCTCGAATATCCAATAATATAACATAAATGTATCAGAGATGCAACTATAAACAAAAAAATACAATAACACACAATTTTCTATCAATGAGCGAAAATGTACAACAACTGTAAAAATACAGAGTGAAAGACTCACTAGAATGGTGGCAGCTTATCTCTGAGAAGAGATGTGACGGATACTCGCATACATGATAATATAATTTTACAATGAGGCTCCAAAGGCCTTTTAATCATAAATAAAATCCAAAACCCTAACCCGAAAGATTAAAATCCAACAGTTTTGTGGACCCCGTTTTGGGTAGTTTGGTGTATCAACTTCCTGGGGGCGTAACTTTGGCATACGATCTTTGTTTAGGGTGCACGATATCTCGTTGGAAAGGTATCATAAAGGAGATTCATTTTGGGAGATTAATAAGATCCTTTGTATAACATTGTGAAGCTAGATCCAGAAAAACCTTCATTTAGGCCCTCAAAATGTCCCCGAAAGTTAAAAATTGCTAAAAATAGTAAATTACGAAAATTACTAGAAAATTGTTTTGAGCCAACTGGAAAAGGTGGACGGCCACCGATATAGACCTGGATCACATATAATTCTAACATGTATTCCCTTCCAATGATGGAAATTCAACCTAGATAATGTTAGAAAAAAACCCAAAAATAGGTTTTATATTTCTATGCCCACAACTAACAATGTGGTTCACTAAGAATCCCACATAACTACCTTGGAACTCATCCCCAAGGTTAATTTGAATTATCATAAGTTAAGGTGAGGACTTTGGATTGTAATAAACTATTTTTGTTTTTACTTTTGGCCCATTTGAGTAGACTAATCCCCCTTTCATTCCTCTATTGTTGAATCATAGCACCCCATTTTCTTGTCCTTGTTCTTTGTAACTAGTGATGTATTATTATTGTTATTTTCAATGAAAATTATTTGCATATTACAATCTCTTATCCCTTGGAAACATTGTTTTTATTTCATCATTTTATCATGTATAAATTTACATTTCAATTTTAGGGACCAAAATTGGGGTCTTACATTACCCTCCCCCTAAGTTTTTCATTGTTCCAGTGCACATTACCATAAATATACATAAAAAAATTATTTATTTTTTTACATCAAAAATTTGGTTATATCAAAATTCAAATTAGATTTGAGTATTTCTCTTGCATTTCATCCTCCATATCCCATGCCACTTATTTAGGGTTGTATCAGGTCCACTATACCTTTATGTTTCTTATGGATTTGTTTCATAGCACCATGAATTTTCGGTCAAATATACACATTGGTTGTACTTGGAAAAATCCTTCAGGATCCAGTTAAATCAAATTCCAATTGATTACATGGTTAGGATCGTGGACATACTTTTTTAATAATGAGACATGAAATACGTTATGAAATTTCATGGAAGAAGGCAATGAAAGCATGTATGGAACTCTTCGTATTCTGTCTAATATTTCAAATAGACCACAAACTCTAGCTACTAGTTTGGTGCAACTTCCCAACATTAAAGAGACATTGTTTAGATTAACCTTCAAAAATACATGCTCTCCCACTTTAAATTCTCTTGGCGTACTATCTTTATCTTCATAACTCTTCTGTATATTCCATGTTTCCTTTAAATTATGTTTAATTTTAATTATTTTCTCTTCCATTTCCTTGAGCAACTCTATCCCAAGTACCACTTTGTCTACTAGATTGTCTTATCTCGCTAGAGTATTTCATTTTCTGTGATATTAAGCTTCAAATGAAATCATTTTTAATTAATCTTGATACCCATTGTTTTAGACAAATTCAACCAGATGTAAGTAATATTCCCACTTGGAAGACTTATCCATCACATAAATTCTCAACACATATTCAATAACTTGATTAAATCTCTTAGTTTTCCCATATATTTGGGGATGGTAAGGTGTACTAAAATTTAGATCTGTGCCAATTCCTATGAAAAATCCCTTCAAAACATTTGAAGTAAACTTTGGATCTCTATTTAAAAAAAATTCTTTTGGTGCTCCATGAAAGATAGCAATTTATTTCTTATATATTTCTGCAATATTAGCTTCCTTATGTCTTAGTTTAACTAGAATAAAATGAGCATACTTTGTCAATTTATCCATCAAAACCATTATTGAGTCATGTTTACTTGCTATATTTGGCAACTTTGTGATGTAATCAATGATTACCACTTCCCATTTCCACTCCAGAATTGGAAATGTGATCCAGGTGGTTATCGATGGCCACCCACCTATTCCATGGGCTCGAAACTTGGCAGTTTTCCATCTTGGCAGTTTTCGATAGTTTTTCAGGTTCGAAACTTCCATGGCCATTTTGAGGACCTAAACGACGTTTTTTGGGGATTTGGGGCCTAGCCTAGGCCACCTAGGTGAATGCAATAGGCACTAAACAGGGCCATTCGAAAATTTTTCTTCTCGGTTAGACCTTTCCAACGGTATATCGAGGGCCCTAAACAAAGATCGTATGCAAACGTTATGCCCCCAAGAAGTTGACGTATCAATTACCCCCATCGAGGCCCGCAAAAAAATTGTCTTTTCATATTCTAGGGTTAGGGTTTTGTATTTTCCTTATGTTAAAAAGGCCTTTGGAGCCTCATTGTAAAAATCATCTTCTTATGAATGCGAGTAGTCATCACATCTCTTCTCAGAGATAAGTTTCCACCATTCTAGCAAGTCTTTCACTCTGTATTTTTAAAGTCTCTATACATTTATTTCATTAATATAAATCATGTATTACTGTATTTCTTTGTTTATGGCACTATTTATGTGTATTTAATTGTAATATCTCTACTTTCATTTTGTTCTCAAAAATAATATGGATCAGTGGTATCAGAGTAGGCTGCTCTTGATCATGTTTCAGTGCATGTCCCTGAAGAGGTCCAAGTATAGCAAGTTGGGACTCAATCTTGTCTCTGTTGAATACAATCGCTCTCACACGCCCAAGAAACCCTCCATGGGGGAAGAAAATAAAAACGACAGAGAAGATGATTCTATTAATCTATTTCTTGAGCAAGCTCTCATGCGACAGAGGGACAAAATGATGGATAATTTTGCACACATCCTTCAACGTTTTCTGATAACAACATGCACATCTTCATCAAGTGACCACTTTAGAATCCTTTCAAAGTACATGTTAATTTTGATATTCCCATATTTGAAGGACAGATAGATGCGACTGCCTTAGAAAAATGGTTAAATCTGCTAGAAGGTTATTTATCTGTTCCTAATTTCTCCGAGAGGGAAAATATCACCTTCACACTCCTTAAGGCTCTCCCCCATGTCAAACATTGGTGGGAAACTTACTGGGAGAAAAGTTCCACAAAGGATTTTGGAATATATGGGGCCAAGCCCACCTGGGATTTTTTTGTGGATGTGATGAAGGAACAATATTACCCTGTTGGCAACTATGAGGACCAATACATGAGATGGACCACACTATGGAAAGAGAGGGGCCAGGAAGTTCTAGAGTTCACCAATACCTTCCATACCTTGCGCACCAAGCTGGGTATCAAAGACTCCGAGCAAAATTTGGTTCTGAAATGCCACGAGGATCTACGCAGATACATCCAAATTGAAATAAATTTTCTGGACATCTCATCACTGGGTGTTGCTTATCGATATGCAGTTAAAATTGAGAAAACATTCAAGCACTAGAACAAGCGGGATTTCAGGTCTGCAAATCTGTGACAACCAAAGTATGATAAAGACGACCGTAACAAACAACCTCTTGAAAACCAGTCTAAGGCACAAGAAAAGAAGGGTCATGGGAAAACGAAGAAGGACACCGAAAAATGGTACGATTTCCAAAAAATCCCCTAGCACAACACCAATGAATGTCACTCAAAACATTCATTGGTGGATGAGATCAAAGACAAGGAGTCAAACCCTGATTCAGAATCAGATTTAGAAAATAATGATAAAGGATAGATCATTGATGCAGACCCCACTGCTATTGTCGCAATCGCAACAATTCAACCAGAAGAACCAATAGATCTTGAAGAGGGGGAGCGCATTTTTCATTCACATATGTGGGTGAAGGGGACCCCACTACATTTTATTTTTTGTAGCGGAACCTATAAGAACCTCATATCAGCGGAGGTCGTCAAATAGTTGGGATTATCGAGAAAACCACACCCACAACCATACAACATCAGGTGGCTTTACCAAGGATGAGATCTCCGTGTCAGCTAGTAACGTCAATTGTCATACGACATACAACCCTTCAAGTATGAGGTATTATGTGATGTTTCCCCTCTCTATTTATGTGATGTTCTCTTGGGATAGCCATATATGTGGAAGCACCATGTTATTTATGAGTCTCGACCCTGTAGTTTCATTGTTACTCTAAGGGGTCATCTCTACAGAATACCAAAAGTAATTATGACTACTATCCCACCTAAAAAGTGTCACAAGGTAGTATCTCATACTAAAAAATTCAACTTATTCACAATCTGTTCAAAGGGTGAATAGAAGGATACTGCAACCACCACAACCTCGACCCAAGCACCTTCTATCCAACAGAAGAAGGTCAACAAGACTGCAACAAAGTTCAAAGATTCCTTCTGCACACAATCATCTTAGGTAGCCTGACTGGTTGAACATATTTAACCCCACCGACAACAAGTTCATGACAACCTTCCATAATCTAAGTAGTGCAACATCTCCAACAAGGCAAGCAACTCACCGGGTTTCAGATTTAGCAAACGCTTCTCTCTCTCCCCTGGGAATTCAATGCAATGGAGACCATTACCTCCTAAGGAGGGAGGATTGATCCAGGTGGTTATCAATGGCCACCCACCTATTCTATGGGATCAAAAAATAGTTTTCCATCTTGGCAGTGTTTCGACAGTTTTTCAAGTTCCAAACTTCTGAGACCATTTTGAGGTCCTAAACAATGTTATTTTGTGATTTGGGGCCCAATAAAATGTTGAATTCACTGACCTATACCAGTCTAAAAATTTTCTTCTCAATTAGACCTTTCCAACGGTGTATCAAGTGCCCCAAATGAGGATCGTATGCAAAAGTTACGCCCCTGAGAAGTTGATGTATCAACTACCCCCATCTGGACCTGCAAACCTTTTGGCTTTTCATCTTCCGGGGTTAGGGTTTTGGATTTTAATTATGTTAAAAAGGCCTTTGGATCCTCAATGTAACAATCATCTTCTTGTCATTGTGAGTAGTCACCACATCTCTTCTCAGAGATAAGATGCCACCATTCTAACGAGTCTTTCACTTTGTGTTTTACAGTCTCTGTACATTTATTTCATTAATAGAAATCATGTATTATTGTATTTCAATGTTTATGGCAATATTTGTGTGTATTTCATTGTAATATATATGCTTTCATTTCATTCTAAAAAATAATACAGATCAGAATGGATGTAGTAAACCTGTTGGGTTTCTAAGATCAACCTTTACTCTTTAGCACTCTATGCATCTGGCCATGTAATCAACCACATGTTTTTTCATTCCTAACCAACAATATTGGCTTCTTATTGTTGCAATTGTTTTGTGGTAGCGAGGATGTCCAACATATGGAAGATTATGCATTTCATTTAGTATTGAATTCCTTTATTAACCTAAATTAGGAGCATAAAATCTATTTTTATGCATAAGTATTCCATCTTCTCCCAACTTCACACTCTTTGTATTTATGCTTTACATTTTTTTTCTTTAGGCCTTCTTTTACCTGCAGGTAGTTCTTATTTGAAATAAGCGCTTCTAAAATTCTACTTTTTAAATCTGATTTATATGCGCTAATGGTTATATCACACATTACATGTATGCTTATGCTGAGTGCATCAACAACCTTGTTCGTTTTTCCTTTGGTATATTTAAGATCAAAGTCATACTCAGAAATTCCATCCATATTGTTTTCCTAACATTTAAAGTTTGTTTCTTAAAAAAATATTTTTAGACCATTGTTGTCTATCCTCAACTAAAATTTCTTTCCCATTAAATAATGCCTCCACATATTTAGTGCATGAACTATGGAAGTAAGCTCCAAATCATGTGTGCCATAATTCGTTTTGTTCTATTTAAGCTTCCTAGACTCATAACAAATGACATGTCCATCCTAAGGACTCCACTAAGTCTCTCTTTGCATGCATTTGTTCACACCACAAATTTTTCATTTGGATTTTCAATCTTGAAAACAATTTCACTAGTAAGTAATTCTTTTAATATTTGGAAACTTTCTTCACACTTTGAGGTCCATTCAAATTTAGTTTCCTTGTTATGTAAAGAAGTGATGGGATGTGAAATCTTGGAGAATCCCTTTATAAATATCCTATAGTATATAGAAATCCCCATGAATGACCTTATATCTATTATATTTCTTTATGTTTTCCATCCTCTAATATCTTCATTCTTATCTCAATCCACTACTATCCCTTCCTCTAAAATTATGTGTCCAAATTAATGGATTTGTCTCTGACAAAAAGAAGACTTTCTTAACTTAGCATACAAATGATGCTCTCTTAGAAACTACAGTAACAAAATCAAGTGTTTTTCATGATCTTCCTCGAACTTTGAATAATAAGTGTCATATAAGAACACAATGAAACACATATATAGGTAATTTATAAATATGCCATCCATTGAGAACATGAAGGTAGTTGGTGCATTTGTCAATCCAAAAGAAATCTCTACAAACTCATAGTTCACATATATTGTTCTAAAAGTTGTCTTTCTAATGTATTTATCCTTGATCCTTATGTGATGGTAATCTAATCTCTGATCTATCTTTGAAAATATATTTTATCTTCTTATATGATCAAAGAGGCCATCAATTTTGGGTAGAGGATATTTTTTCTTCACAGTTTCTTTGTTCATTTACCTAAAATAAACACACAACTTCAAGGTCCCATATTTCTTCCTTACAAAAAATACTAGTGCGTGTTAAGATGAGACACTTGGGAATATGTTGGTGCAATTATATGTATAAGATATTACCAATCATAAATTATCGACCGAGATTCATAATCAGTAGAGTTGATGCACTATATGTGTCGATAACAGATAGGTTCCTATGTGTGTTTAGTATAGATTAGATAAGAAAACCATTTAGAAACCAACACACACTTTTAAAAATAGCACTCTTCACGGAATTCAAAAGATGGAAATAAAAGCTCATAAAAAATATGATTCAAACTCTTGCTCAGGTGACTATTATGTTCATTATAGGCTCATGAAGTACAAAGATGAACTCTGACTTTGTTCCTACATCATATAGACTAATAACAACTAACACTATGCATATGCTCAAAGGAAAAAATCAATCAATGCTAGAGGAAATCACATGTGAAGGAAGACACTCCATTTTAGGCACATGTAGGGTGAGAGATGGAGGTCTTGATTGTGCATGTGTTTGCAAGGTGTAACCTAATTAATTTGGGAAGAAACTCTAGGTATGTTTAGATACTCCATTATAGGCTCATGTAGGTTGAAATATGGAGATGTTAATTATCTCTAGGTTTGCAAGATAGAAACAACACTACAACATTAAGTCTACCAAATGATTGTCTACACACACATACAAGGATAACAAATATTCACTCAAGAATCTATGTTGCACTCATAAATCCATATTACACTCCAGAAATCTATATTGAACTCCATAAATTCTCACTCACTCACTTAGAATTACCACACATCTTTATTGTATTTTGTTAAATGTTTACTGAAACAAAACAGAAATAAAGTTAGATGTTTATGATAAAAAAAATAAAATGATTTTATCCATACACAAACTAGAATTATATATACAATAGATACAAAGAAGCTTACCCTGGTTGGGTCGGTGGGCCCTTTCCATACCAACAAGGTAGCTTTACAAGAAACTTACTGAACGAAAGGTTTGATAACACACATCAATTCCATGAACTGCAATTTATATCATTACTTGAGAAATAGGTGTACAATCAACAATCCTCAAAAATCAAACCTACAACATAACAATTCCTCGTTCTTTCCTTAGACCTATGAGGTCTTATTTATACATAAAATCCATGGAGGAATGGATGAAACTGAATCCCCAAACTCATAAATCAATTTTTACAATTTTCGGATAAATCCCAAAATTCATGGTTTTTCATCAATTTGGGAAGATTCGAGTTAGAGATCCACCAATTTCTTCTCAAAAAATTCAAATTTTGGAAAAAATCCAACAAATTACTCAATTTTCCACATTCTAGAAAAAACCCATTTCGTAGAATTTCTATATCTAATTCCATATGCACTAAAATCGAGGCGCAAGTTGGTAGTTTAAGATTTTTGCTAATTTTTGCAGAATCATTCCCCCTGAGATGGAGGTCCACACGTGTGATATGGGTGAATTATGCCCAACATGTCCAAATGTAAACGCCACTCTGGATAAAACCCATGTCCCCAATTTTCTTCTAGAAGCATTCAAAAATTTCGAATTATTTCTAGTACGAGACAGTTGTTGATATTGGTACCAGACGAGCACAACATTGGTACCAGACGAGATGAGTACCGGATAAATTATGAAACATGTATCGGATGAATATGGGTTATTTTCATAAGCTCTTCTTAGATCATTCAAAGTAATTAAGGAGCTTAAAACATCAAATATTCAATCCAAATCATTAATAAATCATCATAAATCATGATTAAACATAAGTTACCTCATATGTACACAATAATTTCTAAAGGACATGTCTATTGAGGAAAATAGAGAGAGAGTGCATATGTATGAGGAAAAATTGGTCAGGATATGGGACAAAATAAGTCAATTGGAGGTGACAAAAAGGAGACTCAACAGAATATATGCCCCGTCTTTAAAAATTATTCTAACTTCATTTGCATCTCCTTTAATTATCATGTGCTCATTTTGTAAGGATTCTTTGATATTGGTGTAGCTCTAGGAATTAATTCAATAGAGAAATATATATCTCTCTTTGGTGGTATACTTGATATTTCCATAGATACATCCTCAAACTCTTGCAACACTAGAAATTCCTCAAGACTTGGACCATTTCTCTTGGTTTATTCTTCCACATGAGTTGTATATAATTGGCATCCCTTCCTAAAACACATTTTCAACTGTAACGCTGAAATTTTCCTTATAGAAATGGGTCTTGGAATTCCTTTCACTATGCTTTGTTGTCCTTCTTCATCAAGACAGGTAAAAGTCTTGTTATGACAATCTAGCACAACATGAATCATATTTAACTAATCCATTACAATGAGGACATCATATTATCTAAGCTAGTGTATGATGTTCAGATATGGAATCGTGTTGACTTCATTCATATCTATTAGACAACCTTTAACAATCTCATTAATATTCCTTTTGGTCCTAGCAGCTAGATAAAACAATCATGATTTCTCAAGCTTACATTTCTTCAAATGAATCTTTCCACTAAATTAGGGAAAATGTAACTATGACTTGCTCCTAAATCAATTAAAATGGAAGTATGATGATTTGCAATCTTACATTCTACTTTAATCATGTTTGATTGATGGTCTACCAGTCGATTTTCCAACTTTTCATATATTCTTGGGATGTTGTTATTTTCCACATCTTCCACTATATTATCCTCTTGTATGTAGTTCATATTCACCATTCTATATCCAATATGACTTGAATCTATGCACATATTATCGCCTTTAATCCCCAACATTTAATTATCTACCTTGGCCTTTTCCCCAAAGATTATGGAATCTTGGATTCACTCTAATCCATCTAACCTTCTTGATATGTATTAGAGATTTTGTTGAAGAAAGGAGGGTTGAATCCATCCTTCATTTGATCCAACTTTTCCTTCTTCTTATATTTCCAAGACTTTTGGAAAATTTCTCTACCCTTTTTTTTCTCATACAAGTATTTATCCTTCCTGATGCTCTCTTCAAGATTCTTAGGTTCTTCAAATTGGATTGTCTCTGTAAAATGATTTAACTCCACTAAGTAACCTTTTTATATCCACCTTATATTCTTTAATAAAACCCACATATCATAGCATCCCCAAATTTTTTTCATATTCCTCCATGTTCATATTTCCCAACTTGAGCTCAAATAACTCTTGCATCTTTTTATCATAGTATTGTTCTAAAATATATTATTGTGGCAAATATTTCTTGAACTAATTACAAGAAATCCTTTTCTTTTTAAGTGATATACCTTTTTGATCTAATCCCACCACATAGAATCCTTTCTTTGTAGATGATATATAACAATATTGGATACTAAATCGGATGAATAGATATGTAACTAAAATATTTTTGGATCCCAATTAAATGGGCTTAAACATCCTCTCCCCTTTCATTTTCACCATAAAAATTTATATGGCTTAGGATTCCTAATCTATCCTTGCAATCTTTCCAATTCATTTCTTGTTCTTTGATGCCCAACACATGACACTTCTTGGCTACTATGTGATTCTTCATATTCATATAACTTCTTGGATGAATAAATGGGTGGGTAATGTTGTCATTGAGTTCTACTAGAACTTCTTGATTGGCCAGATATTTGATAATTATCCCTCCTTGCATGAGGTATACCTTGTTCCTCATGTATTGAAACTATTCCATTTTTATTTTCCTCTATAACTAATTTAGAATCTATAGAAGTTGAGTGTTTATTTCATCCTGCTCCTCCTGATCTCTTATTATCCTTTGATTATTAACTCTATAACCTTTCACTTCGATGCTCAATCTCCTCATAGTTTCAAATATATATAATGTATCTTCTCTATCTTTATGCCCATTATATTTAGTCTCCACATTTCCTAAATTGATGTTCAAGCATTTAACATCTTCCTTATGATTGTAGGTTCCTTGTGCATATTCCATGTCTCTACTCTTGAATTTTAAGCTTTACTTGTTATGGATGTAACAATGAATCTGTCAGAAGTGTGCATAAAATTAATACTATTATATAGATTTCATTCAATATTTATAATATTTCTTTCAAATTTTTGAAATTATGCACATTATAACATTTTTGTCAATTAGGGCCACAAGTCCTCTTTCTTTCCAATTTTTAAAGAACCCTGAAGAACTTATTTGGATTATGATCCTTCATGCATATTATCCTCTAATTAATATTTATGGTGGCTATTATTATGCTCCAATATGAGTTCATAGATAAAAGTTATATCTCTTAGAAATCACCATTTTTTCCCATGTTCTACTTTTTCTTATTGGCACAATCAAGCTTAGAGGCCAATTTATGCCCCTTGTAGAAATAAATATATTTAGAACAAAGATTTATTTTATTGATATTAGATAATAATAGTGATGGTGAGTACAAAAAAACCTTCATATTTTAAATCTAATTCTCATAGAAAATTGTTCATCAATCTAGAATTTCCAACTTTGTCCTTTTTGAATTTTCTCCAGACTTGGAATTTTCGGCTGAAATATCTATCTCCCAAATGGAGGAAAAATGGAAAACATTAATTAGGAATAAGTTGTTTGTGTTATTAGGGAGGTAAAATATTTATTATATATTGTTTTCCATATTTGTGATATGGGGTCCCTTTTTGTCCTCTGAAGATCCTAAAAATCCCCAAAAGTCTCCTAGAAGTGTGGATTTTGGCCCGATTTTGCATCTCCATTTCAAAACATTTGGTATTTTTCCAATTGATCCACTATTTTCCTTCATTTATACTCCCTTGAATCACTCTACAACTTTCATCTACAATAGGGCATTTTTCAAGGATTACCACCCTGTTTTTCAAAAAAACGTAATTTGAAACTTTTGAAAACGTGGAGTAGAATCAACCAGTGACCCTCAATAACACTTTGATGGTCCTATAGACTATATAAATACCCATAAAATTTCATTAGTGATTGATATTTTCTTCTCCTGCTATGCCCATTTTTTGGGAGGGGTCTAAACATTTTTTTAATATACTTTTATCCTACTGAGGTGGCATTCTAGATGATGTCACTACTTATGTCACACTAGTTTCCACCAATCATCTCTTAACATGACCATTTCACCTCCCTTTCAACTTGATCTACCATGTCATCCTTTGTTCTTCCATCACACCTTCCTTTACTTTATTTTTTCACTTAATATTATATTTTAATTTAATTTGGGCTTCCATCTGTACTCTATTGTCTTTTTTTCCCCAATTGTTGTGATTTGGGTCACTGATGGGATGGGGGGGGGGGGATTTACCATGAAACATTACATCCAATGTGTGGTCATAGTTCAATGCGATGGGAGAGGGTCCGATTTCCACCATGCATCAACTCGCTAACATGTTCTGACCCCTAGCTCTTAGATCTACGATAGCAAATCATTATGGGTCGAAAAATTGCTCCTGATTTAATTTTACCCTAATCTCCCATATCCACTTACCACTTGGTTTTGCCTGGGGGACATGCATCACCCCCACGACAATTATGGGCACCCAAGGCACTGATGCAAAATCACTTTGTATCAACCTGCAACCTCTTTTGTGGATGTTTCCACCCACCATCGTGGACCTTGACAGATGTGCACTCTAGATCCACTTGGAATCACCCTAATGAATCCATGTCTCCCTATTATTACATGTAATTGGTACAATTCCATGTCATCGATATAGTCCACATCATCATCCATGTCAATTTTCTAAAAAATTCAAAATATTCACACACACACTCACACACACATATTCCAAAACATTTTACAGCCACCATGGATTTTTTACACTTGGCCTATACAACACATCCACTCCTCCACCAAATTTGACACCTTGACCAATCAATTTGACATCACTTCACCAATTTTTTATTAGATTCCATCCAGAATTGGGGATTTTTTCCCAATTTCACCATTTTCCCCAAATTTTCATGTAGGACAAATCTATAATATCAAATTCCACCTCTGTATGCTTGAAAATAAATCAAATTAAGGGATTTATCTCTTATTTCCTCAATTTATAAACTTTGATCTTTTCCACAAATTCATACCTTGAGGGAATTCTACCAAACATATGACCTACAACCTGTAATCTTCTTCCTCTGCAAACTCTACTCTCTGGCCCATATATCCCTAGTTTTATAACCAGGTATCTGATACCACTATGTAACATACCCAACCACCCCTGTACATTCTTAGGATAGTGGGGTAGTCCAAAAATTTCTTTCACGATCAAAACATTTCATTCTCTAATACCATATTCTTCTCTCTCCTACTTTTTTAATGAATTAATACATGCAATATGACAACATGGCTCGTGCGATTATAACTAAATAATTCAAAAATATAAATACACAGTATTTATTCAACATAAAAACATTTAAACATACATCATACACAACATTAACTCAACATAAACATAATAATCCATAGCACTTATATTTATGCAAATATATACCAAATGTTTGTAGATGTTGGATGTTCCACCCAACTATCAACTTTGTTTCACTTCATCTCTCTACAATAGGCCACCCATGAGTTGGGGCTATGATTCCACAAGGATGAACTAGATCCTATGGCTAGTTACATTCCTCATACACAAGCCATTTACCAATAATTTCATAGCATTTTACTCCTATAGAAATTACAACCACTCATCTCTCTTTCCCCTCAAGTTTGCAAAACCCAAGGAATGGGATCCCTTTCTTTTCCATGCAATCAATCAGGATATCCCAATTCCCTTCAAGTCTCTAGAACATACTGACCAAGAAATATCTTAACTAGGGGATCCAGGAATTCTTAGTTGTAATGGAGCTCTCAATAGAAATACTTACTCATGTGCATGGGAAATTTCCCACACAATTCACATAACATGCATAAACAACATTGTCTTATTGTTATGGAACCATAGCTCTCTAGCATGGATCCCCTTCCAATGATGGGTGTTCAAGAACGAGAATGATGGAAAACAACCAAAAAATATGGTTTATATTTACATGTACATAACTAACGACGTGGCTCATTAAGAAGCCCATGTAACTACCTTAGAACTCATACTTAAGGTTGATTTGACTTAGAATCATTTAAGGTGATGACTTTGGATAATGATAAAACATTATTATTTGGATTTATTGTCCCTTTGAGTCCCCTTTTATGTCATATCCACCCATGTTGATGTTCATGTTGTCTACAGTTGGTGGTTTATTATTATTATTATTATTATTTTCAATGTACAATATTTACATATTAGAATCTACTGGCCCTCGAACACCTCATTGAACCATCAACATTTTATCATGTATACATTTACATTTCAATTATGGGGATAAAAAATATGGTTCTACATGGTATCACATCTATAAACATGGTAACTTGTCATTTAGTAGGTACAATTGTGACTAAGAAGCATATATGTAGGGAATAAAAGTGAAGTCACCTAGTTGGACACCCTTGCATGCCTTTGTTGATACATGGTCAATAGTACTACATTGGATATAATAAATATATGGATTCAATCTTTCATGTACCTTCAAGTATACTAGAATAATCCTAGGAACTCCCAAAATGATCCTTGCCTAAACCTATCGAGCATTTTGTTGCTATAGTACACTAATAACAACACTTATGGATATCACTCTTGCGTACTACTAATGTAATGTCCCTAATCTGAATCCCATTTGTAATTATACATATAGGTTGGTGAGCCATTGGTACCAATTGTAAATGTAAATGTACATACAGGATGGTGAGCCATAGGCACTAAGTTTTGGTTTTGAACGCACATGATTAGTGCAAAAGGATTGTTATCAAATAAAGGGTGTGCACATTTCAAAGTGTTGCATGCACCTTGGTAAGTGTGTGTGGTTTCACATCAAGGGAAGGGTGCACACATTTCATAGTGTTGCACACACTGGAGTAAGTGTGCAGGGATTACCTTGAAGTGCACATCGAAATGAGTGATATATATATATATGTGTGTGTGTGTGTTGGGTGTGTGTGTGTGTGTGTATTTAAGGTCGGAGAGCCTGTGTGGTTATGGGGATGGTGAGTCGGGATGAAAACAAGTCAGTGCGCCTATCCTTGTAAAATGCAATCAAACTCAATTTATTAATAATATAACATTGCTACGTGCAGATAGATCAGATGAAAAGAGACGGGGCGCTAAAATCAACTGAAAATGGAAAAGGGGGGACTTAATTCCAAGAAAATATTTTATTAATATTTCTAAAAAGTTTTTTTTTTGGATAATTATTTATCATAAGTTGCTGGGGGATGGGAATGAGTCACCATGTAGATAAATCTAATTCTGAAGGTGAAAAGTGTCCATTTTAAGGAATGCAATATATATTGTTGGCCTTAGTGTATTTATGAGGAGAAAAATAATTCATCTCATTCCTTGATCATCCAGACTGACACTCCTCCAGGGGGGGATCTAGAAATTACTACTATTGTGTAACCCCATTTTGGGGAAAAACTGGTTTGTGGTCAAAGAGGCGGGTTTTTAGGCCCATGAGCATTCTCTCTAGGTAAGATATTTTTTTTTGAAGAGGTAGTTTGGCAGGCCCATGAGAATTCTCTATAGGTGAGATATTTTTTGATGAATATGCGAGTTGTCAGGCCCGTGAGAATTCTCTCCAGTTGAGAGTTTTTCTAGGAATTGTTCCCTAGTGCACTAGGAATTAGTTACATAACATTGTGACTTCCTATATGGAATGTTTTTTAAGCCCTGGAAGGGAAGTGGGGAAGCTGAGGGAGTGATGAGAAGAGAAGGGGCACAATTCTTGGGGTGGGACAAGCATGTGGGGAATGAGAGACTGTAGGCTAGTTTCAATAGTGGGAACCCTGTAATGAACAATTATGTTGATTATCAAAACTTAGCCTAGAATTAGGAATCATTTTTCCTTGGTGGAGTTTAAGCTCGAGCTCAAGGGTGACAGGTTGCTGAAAGTATTGAGAAACAAAGTCTATGGCTTGGAGGAACGTCGGAGCTCTGTGTGCATTTGGTGACTTTCCATAAAAGATAAGTGTCCTTTATGTGATTGTCTCATTTACTATATGCTTAGTTATCAATGTCTGATATGGGTTTAATTCTTGTAATTGTTGTTGCATATAAGTAATTGTTGTTATTCTATATAATGTTGCTTGCACATGTAAGTGTGGTGTTGATATTCGGTGTTTTTAGTTGTACATGAAAAGTATGACAATTGTTATTAGTTATTCTTGTTAATTTAACCTTATAATAATTTTCATGAGTCTCTGAGGTGAAGTTAGAATGGTCATGCACACAAGGAAATACTTCATGTGCACAAGAGGTTAGATTCTCTTGTGTGTGTAGGTAAGCAGTCCACACACACAAGGAGAATAGAATTTGTGTGTGAATCTAGAATGGTTGCATGCGAAGTAGTGATCATATGTTCATAGTGGATTACACACACAATAGTGTTGTGTTCTCATTATGATTTTGCAGACAATTGTATTGTGTCACTTATGTTGTTATAAGTTGTGTCAAAAGAGGAAAGTTTGTGTGGTGTGACCCAGCTTTGGGTCAAGCACATTACTTAAAGTATTACTGTGTAGACCAATGTTATAGAGTAGAATCTGCACACTATATTTTTGAGTAGCATTTATTAATAGTAAGAGTGGTAACTTAACAAATATGTATCATAGCATGATACCGAGGTAGAAGGTTTGGTACATTGAAAATTGGTATCTGAGTGCAGTAGCCAACTAGAAGGTTGGGTACTTTATAAATTGGTATCAAAGCACGATACCCATATAGAAGGTTAGGTACGTTACAAATTGGTATCATAGCTCAAGTTTCAACACTAAGCCTGCATGGGCCAAGTATGTACTTAAGGAAAAAATAATTGGAATGGTAAGTGACCGAATTTGAAATTACAATACAACTATGGTGCACCTAAAATAAGAATGTGCAAGTGTGAACACTAAAGTTTTGATATTGCAGGGTGCAGCACTAGAAATGCACAAAAAACAATGAGGCATGGGTGTGTGGACTAAAAAGTTTGGGTTGCACAGAGAAAAACTTATGGTGAAAACATAATATTGATATGCGGTGTATATGTTAAATATTGACATCTCGCATTGGTATGTGTTGAATACCAGTGCACACACATGCTTCAAAAGGAAGAATTAAATAGTAAAAGGGTATTTGGATGAATTCTGAATGACCATGATATACTGCGTAAGACTCAAAATTCCATAAGGGTGAATTCGATGGGAAAGTTTTGGACAAAGGAGTCCAATTATTCACCCATAAATTTATAATTGGGACGTTAAAGTCATCCAAGGAATCAGAAAAAAGGATTCTAATAAAATCGTGCAGAGTTTTCATGAAGTTGTCGCATGAATTCATCTAACAAATCTCATATCCTACACATTTTGCAGAATTAAAATCTATTAGGCTAGGATGAAATCGGTGTAGAAAGTAAAAAAACATGGAAGATGTGCAAAGAACTTGTAGCGATGATGATAAATTCTGGGATTTGTGTGTCAGTTTGGGTGTTTATGGTACAAAATTCAAGGAGGAGTGTATAAACTTGGTAGTAACTATAAAGTTGATAATGAAAGGATTATGAAATACAAGGAGCAACAAGATGACTTTAATATCAATTTGATGCAAAACTTGGATATAATAGAAAAGAGAATCGATAAGGAGATATATTCAATTAGGTCAAGAAGTCATAGGTCTCATGATGAGAGAAGAAAAACAAAAAGTATTGAAGGGAATCATCACCACTCACCAAAGCATTCATTTAGGAAAGCGTGCAGTAGTGCAAGTCCATCTCTTGTCAGAAAGAATAAGAGAAGGAATGGGGCGAATGAGCTATAGGGAGAAATGAATAAGATTAATCCTCCTACCTTTGATGGTGAGAAAAATAAGGATGAAGATGAAAAGACCTAGTGTTTGGGTATGAGGAAGTACTTCCAGCTGCATAATTACTCTTTGCAGGTAGAAGGGAGAATCTCCATCTATCAACTAAAAGGAAAAACATCAATGTGGTAGGATTAGTTCATGCAAGTGCAACACATTGATGAAAATAAGGTTACTTGGAGGGAGTTCAAGAGGTATTTTCAAAAGAAATACTTAACCAAGTGATACTATGACAATAAAATGAAGGAGTTCTTTGAACTCAAGCTTGGGAGTATGAAAATAGATGAGTATGAAAGAATATTCTTAGAGATGTTGAAATATGTCGCATTCATAAAGGATGAGACAGTTAAAATGAAAAAGTACCTGAGTGGGATTCCCTCATTTATCAATAACAAGATACAATAAGGTGACCCCAAGACATTGTAGGAAGCCATAAGGTGCACTAAATGTATTTATGATCAACGAAGGGGAAGATCGAATTTCCAAAAGGCTTGGAAAGACAAGATGAAAAGAAAGGTGGAATAGAGGAATATTAAGGGGACAAAGACACCATTTTTTAGAAATACTGTGCAAGGACCAAAAACTCCAAAGGATCCCAAAATGACAGAGCTAGTGGGGAGAAAAACAAGGAAACAACCTATTCAATGTTGGGGTTGTGGATGCGATCATATGTACAAAGATTGCATATATTTTCAAAGATTGATCTCAGATCTAGATATCATCAAGTGAGAATTAAATAAGAAGACATCAACGAGACTACCTTTAGAATGAGGTATGAACATTACAAGTTCGGTGCCATTAAGTTTGTCAAATGCAACAACTATATTCATGTGTTTCATGAATGGAGTTTTTAAAAATTACTTAGATAAGTTTTTCATTGTATTTTTGGATGACATACTTATTTACTCAAAGTATGAATAAGAGCATGAGAAATACTTGAGGATGGTGCTACAAGTATTGAGAGATCATCAGTTGGATGCAAAGTTGAGCAAGTGCTCATTTTACCAACGACAAATTCATTATTTGGGTCATATCATTTCCAAGGAAGGAATAGTCGTGGATTCAAAAAAGATAAAAACCATTGAGGAATGGTCAACACCAAGAAATGGCGCATAGGTGAGGTCCTTCATGGGATTTGCAGGTTATTACAAAAGGGTTATTGAAGGATTCTCAAAAATTTCACACCCAATTGCATCCTTGCAAAAGAAAGATGTGTGATTTGAATGGAATTTTGATTGTGTAAGAAGTTTTGAGAACTTGAAAATGTTTTTGATAAGTGCACCAATTTTGAGAATTGTTGATTCATATGAATACTTCATTGTATGTACAAATGCTTGAAAAGAAGGGCATGGAGTAATCCTTAGTCAGAATGGTTATGTGATATGCTACAAATCAATAAAGTTAAAAGATCATGAAAGGATCTATGATACTAATGACTTAGAATTGGAAGCCATAGTGCATGCCTTGAATATGTGGCAACACTATCTCATTCCAAGGAAAAATATTTGAGCTGAGAAAATACCATAGTGGTATGAAGTATCTGTTTGGACAACCAAGTTTAAATGCTGGAAAAAACAGGTGGTTAGAATTCCTCGGTGAGTATGAATTTGATATCAATCATATCAAAGGAAAGCAGAGCAAGGTGGCTGACACACTCAGTAGGAGGGTGTATGAGATGCATGCTACAACCATTACCATGTACAAATCATATTTGTGGGACAAAATTTTAGATGTTTCCAAATCAAATTAGTGTTATGTGGACATAAAGGTGAATTTACAACAATGTATGTTGCAACAAAAATTGGAAGGTTATGAGCTAAAAGAGGATGTAATCCTCATGTAGACACATAGATTTTATGTTCCAAATGTTCAGAACTTGAAAAGTTTGTTATTGTTAGAGATAAATAAAGTTCCTTATGTTCGACACCAAGGCTACCAGAAAACTATTGCAACAGTCAAAAAACAATACTATTGGCCAGGCATGAAAAAGGAGGTTGTTGCTTTAATTTCTAGATGCCTTGAATGCCAAAAGGTGCAGTTTGAGAACAAACATCCAGTTGGTTTTCTACATCCTTTTCCCATTCCCGAGTTGAAGTGGGAAGTTGTAATCATGTATTTCATTACTAAGCTTCCTAGAAATACTAAGCAACATGATTCTACTATGGTAGTGGTGTAAAAGCTTACTAAAGTTTCCCATTTTATTCGAGTGGCATCAACACACAAGGTAGCCAACATTGAGGAAATATACATGTGAGAAATTGTTAAGCTGCATGGTGTACCTAATAAAATTGTGTCTGGCAGAGATCCCAAGTTCACATCAAACTTTTGGAAAGGGGTATTCAAAGGATTTGGGACAAATTTGAACATTTTCACATCATATCACCCTGAGGCATATGGATAAATAGAGAAGGTAAATCGGGTGATTGAAGATATGCTGAGGATGTATGTGACAGATAAACCATCAAAATGGGAAGACTACCTTCACTTGGTAGAGTTTTCTTACAAAAACTTGTATTAAGAATATTGAAATATGATCCCATTTGAGGAACTTTATGGTAGAAAGTGCAACACACCAGTGATTTGGGACAACCTAGTAGACAATGCAGTGGTTGGGCCAAATATGCTCTGGGAAATGGAGGAGAAGATGGTAAAGATAAAGTGTAATTTAAAGGCTTCCAAAGATAGACAGAAAACATGCACAGATAAAGGTAGAACCCATTGAGAGTTTAATGTGGGTGACCATGTTGTTGAAAGTAAAATCCATATGCAGTTCCGTGAAGTTGGGAAATTGTTTTAAATTGTCATCATGCTAATATGGTCCATTTTAAATCCTACAGAGGATGGGTCCTATCACAGATATACTTACATTCCTTGCATCCATGGGAATTCATAATTTTTTCTATGTATCATCGCTTAAAAAGTATGTATTTGATGTTAATCATATTATTGATTGGAATGTGATTTAGGTGGAGCCAGAAGGTGATTTTTCAGTGCAATCGATTTTCATAGTGGATTAAAAAAATGAACAGCTCGGGAATCGATTCATGGAGCTAATAAAGATCCAATGGACCTAGTGCAGTCCCAAGAATGCAACTTGGGAGCATGACGATGCTATGCAGGCAGGGTATCCACATATTTTTTAATAATTTTGAAATTTTGTATGTACATGTGTATATAATGCACTAAGGACGGGGCATAAATAAGGGGGTGGGGAATGTAATGTCCCTAATCT
>ML803950.1:225866-242847 GCA_009831015.1 Picea engelmannii
CCTAGTCTCCTATATATACCAAGGAGACATTTTCATTTTGAATCATCTTGTACTTGAACATTTAAGTGGGGTAAAAGGAGGTTTCCCCCTCGAAGAGGCTTATTATCTGAAATCATCTCTTTTTCAAGGCGTTGAGTACTTTTTATGAGGTTTTTCTATGCTATATTGATATTTGGTTCTTAACAAATGTACATATAGGTTGGTGATTCATTGACACCATGTTTTGGTCTTACGCGTACCGGAGTAGTGCGTGAGGAATGTTATCAAAGAAAGGGTGTGCACATTTCATAGTCTTGCATGCACATGGGTAAGTGTGCATGGTTGCACATCAAAGGAAGGATGTGCACTTTTCACAATTTTGCACACACTTGAGTAAGTGTGTGGGGATTACCTTGAAGGTGGCATTGAACCAAGTTATATATATATATATATATATGTATGTATGTATGTATGTATGTATGTATGTATGTATATGTATTTGAGGTCAGAGATCCAATGTGGCTATGGGGATGGTGAGTCGGGATGCAAATAGGCCAGTGCACCTATCATTGTAAAATGTAATCACACTCAATTTATTAATAATATCACATCATTGCATGTAGAAAAATAAGATGAAAATAGGCATGGAGATAAAATCCACCAAAAAGGGAAAAGGGGGGACTTAATTATAAGGGAATATTTTATTAATATTTCTGAAAAGTTTAATTTATGGATAATTTTTTATCCTAAGTTCATGAGGGATGGGAATGAGTCACCATGTGGCTAAAGATAATTCTGAAGGTGACAAGTGTCTATTTTATGGCATACAATATATATTGCTGACCTTAATGTATTTTGGGGGAGAAAAATCATTCATCTAATTCCATGATCATTCAAACCGATACTCCTACGGGGGGGGTCTAGAAGTAAATGCTATTGTATAGCCCTGTGTTTGGGGAAAACTAGTTTGTGGTTGAAGAGGAGGGTTGTCATTCCCATGAGAATTCTCTCAAGGTGAGAGATTTGTTGTCAAAGAGGCGGGTCGTCAAGATCGTAAGAATTCTCTCTATATGAGAGATTTATTGACGAAGGGGCCGTTTGTCAAGCCCATGAGCATTCTCCCCAGGGGAAATATTTTCTAGGAATTTTTCCCTTGTGTGCTCAACATTAGTTACATGGATTTAAAACTTCATGTCTGCCCTATTGTTGAAGCCCTAGAAGGGAAGTGGGGGACATGAGGGACTCTTGAGCAGAGAAGGGATACACTTCTTGGGGTGGGACATGGATGTGGGGAATGAGATATTGTAGGCTAGTTGCAACAGTGTGTACCTTGGATTGAATAATTATTTTTATTATTAGACATTATCCTCACATTAGGATTCATTTTTCCCCAGTGGAGTTTAAGCCCCAACTCGGGGGTGACCTGTTGTTGGAAGTATATGAGAAACAAAGTCTATGGATGGGAGGAATGTCTCAGATCTGTCCATAGTTGGTGACCTTTGATAAAATATAAGTTTCCTTTATGTTCTTCTCTCATTTACTGTGTTTTTAATTATCATGTATGATATGAGTTTAATTCTTGTATGATTTTTCATAAAAGTAATTGTTGTTATTCTATATAATGTTGATTGCATATGTAAGTGTGGTGTTGATATTAAATATTTATAGTCGTACATGCAAAGTATGACAATTGTCATTAGTTTTTCTTGTTAATTTAACCTTATAATAATGGCCATGAGTCTCCTAGGTGACATTAGAATGGTCATGCATGTAGGGAAATACTTTGTGTGCACAAGAGGATGGATTGGCTTGTGTGCATAAGGAAGAAGTCCATGCTCTCAAGGATAACAAAATTTTCATGTGACACCATAATGGTTGTGTGCGTAGTACTGGTCACATGTTCAGAGTAGATTACATGCACTGTAATGTTGTGTTCTCAATATTCTTGTGTGCATAGTTTTATTGTGTTACTTCGGTTATTATAAGTTGTGTCAGAAGAGGAAATTTTTTGTGGTGTGACCCAAGTTGGGGTCGAGCACGTTACTTCAAGCATTTTTTTGCATACCAATTTTATAGAGTAGAATATGCACACTATATTTTGGAGTAGCGTTGCTCAATAGTAAGCGTAATAACATTACAAATTGGTATCAAAGTGTGGTACCCATCTAGAAGGTTGGGTACGTTACAAATTGGTATCAGAGAACGGTACCCAACTAGAAGGTTGGGTATGTTAGAAATTAGTATCAGAGCATGGTACCCAACTAGAAGTATGGGTATGTTGCAAATTTGTATAAGAGTGTCATACCCAACTAGAAGGCTGGGTACATTATAAGTAATTAGGTACTATGGTTGAGGGTATACTTTATTCTCCTTAGTTATCATTGTGAAATACCAATCAAGTAATATTTTTCGAAACTTTTAAGTATGTTACATGGCTATAGTGCATGACAATCATTTAATCTTAACACCTTCCAAACCCTACCTTTTCATAATAGATAGGGAAATTCTTACATAAATTGGACAATCCATAATTTGAGAATTTCAATAGTGAAAGAAAAACCTAGGAAGGAGTGAATAATTAAGTATAGGAAAACATAAATCTTAGGCTTGCCTGAACCATTTTAGGAGATTTATCTCAAAAGAATCCTTATGTGGAACTGATCTCATTGGTATATCTCTCTTTTAACCTTTCCCATGGACTGAAGGATCCCATGACGATTGCTAGAAACATTAAACTGGATACCATCACCACCCAACGATAAACACAAGACTATAATATTGAAGACCAAGTCTCTAAGATGAAAACATTATATGAAGAGGTTTATAAAACCAAAGACAAGCTACAATTCTTCATCTCATCACTATCATAAATAGAGAATTAGTAGGAAAAACTAAGGCTGTAGGCTGGTGGTGAATTGTTTGCATAAGGAAAGTGTCACAAAGGTACACCATTTCATGGAAATCAACACCATATGTTGAACTAACTTCATAAATTATATTTGAACAAGTTCAATGGTTCTACCCCAACATGATGGGTTACCCAAATGGAAGACTGCTTTTCACTCCAAGGTATTGAGGATGAACTAATTAAACTTTAGTTGGGTATGTTATACTTGGATTAGGAACATTAGTGATGGTGGAAAATACATAAGAAGGCCCATAGGATATATAGTTCAAGTAGATTATTTGTGAATCCCATCTATGATAAAATTGAAATAGATATTATTTTTTACGGTAGTTTACCAAGTTTAACTGAAACAACACAATTGAAAACTTTATTGCTTATTTTTATCAATTGGAAATCTAGATAGAAGGTATGACTCATATTTTTTGAATTTTTATTATAATTCGTATAAAGGAGTAGATTCAAGTACAAGTCATGCTGGATCACCCCACTATTTGGTTGGTGTCCTCTCAACTATCTAGGTAGGCACAAGTGGTGATAACTATACACAACAACTGACTTTCTTTTTTTTATGACCATGTCCTCCTTTTGTTCCTTCTCCACCTACTTCTCAAAACCCTAGGGTTATATGTTGAACTGGAAAGCAGTACAATGTCAAAATCTAGGCCTCTAATATCATTGTTGATGGATAATAATCCTTCTCATCATGAATAAACCACCTAGGATCCTCTTTATAACAAACCTAAAATTTACCTTCATGCTTTGTAAGGAATCACGACACATCAGATATTGAAATTGGTTAGATATATCAAACGGAGAAAGGTGGTCCTAATTTGTAATTGGTCTTAGACAATCATAACTTGGTCTTTCAAACACCCCATGGATTACCTCCCTTGCATTTCAAGCATCATCACAACATCCTAGTGTTTCTAGGTAGTCTACCATTGAATGCTTCCCCTTATGGAATTCCACACTCTTAAAAATTTGAAAATAAAAGATAAACTTTCCAAACTTGTCCTTTATGACCTCTTAGATGAGCTCCATGAAGTACAATTCTTCACTAAAATTGATCATGCTTTGGTTATCACCAAATTCAAATGAAGGAAGAATACATTCCTAAGATGATATTCTACACACATGAAGGATATTATTATTCCTTGGTGATTCCTTTTGGTCTTTCAAATTCCCCATCCACTTGTTAGAGCCTCATGAACAAAAAAAAATTCATCCCTTTTTGTGTAACTTTTAGTCTTCTTTGATGATACTCTGATATACAATGAAACTTTGGAGGCACATGTGGCACATGTTTATTAATCATTGAAATTATTCTAAAATAACCAATTGTTCATCAAATGTTCCTCATTTACGTTTGGAACTTATGAAGTGGTATGTTTTGGTCACATTGTTAGTAGGGAAGGAATTCAAGTTGATTCTAAGAAAATTAAGGAAATTAAATATTGTTCATGCCCAAAAACACTAAAAGTATTGTGTGGTTTCCTTAGTCTTATGGGATACTACAAAAAAAATTGTGTAGAGGAATGGTAAAATTGCTACCCCATTAACATCCCTACTAAAAAAGAATTGCTTTCTTAGGAATAATGCAATAGTGTAGGTATTTCAGGCCTTAAAGGATACTATGTGTACTACCCTCATATTAGAAGTTTTGGACTTCTCTAATACTTTCATTGTAGAATTTGATGTCCTGGGAAAATGTATTGGTTTGGTGTTGATGCAAGAGAGATTCTTATTGACATTCACTACAAAAAACTTATGTGATAGAAATGTGGGAAACTCTACCTATGAGAAAGAAATGATGACCATACTTCATGCAATTATCACATGGTGTCCATACCTCATTGGGAGGCATTTTTGGATCAACATAGAGCGTAGGATCTTGAATTATTTTATGGCACATTGTTTGTCTTGACGTGATAAGAACAAATGGGTGAGAAAGATGTTATCTTATGATTCTCATATCATTTAGAAGAAGGGTAAGGAGAATGTAGTGGATGATACCTTCTCATGGGAATATGAGGAGGAAAAGTCCCTCTTTGTCTTATCTTTATTAGCGTCAATTGAATTCCTAAGGAATGATAGAAATGAATAACTTGATTCAAAGGTTGTTCAACTTGTCCAATAAATACAAAAGGACCCATACCCACCTACATGTTATTCTTGGAAGAATGAAATCTTAAGGTATAAACGATGTATAATGTTGGTGCAAAACTCTTTTTTTAAATCATGGGCCTTAGAAGAATCACATTCCTCTCCCACCATAGGTCATTTTGGATTTCATAAAGCATATGAAAGGGTTACGTTTTTATTCTTTTGGGATGGCATGAAGAAGGAAATACAATCATTCACAGTTCAATGAAAAAATGTCAATGTAATGAGGGTGAAATCATGAATACCCCTAGGACATTGCAACCTCTACCACTCCCTGCAACAATTTGCACTAAAATTTTCATGGATTTTATAGTTGGAATCCCTAAAGTGTGGAAAAATTATGTTATTGTGGTGGTTTTTGACTTCCTTTCCAAATATGTCAACTTTTGTGCCTTAAGGAACTTATTTATCCATTCCATAGTGGTACAAGTCTTCATGGATAATATTTTTAAATTACATAGAATGATTAAGCCCATTGTATTGGATCAAAATTCTACCTTCACCTATTATAAGGCTATTTGTGGACAAAAAATACCCCATGTTGCTTCATACATCCAAGGCATATCCAATGTTCAATAAATGGATATCAATGTTAATGTCGTAGATTTCATTCTTTGTACATTGAAGGACAATTTGGTCTTAGATAAAAATATAATGAAGAAAAAAGAAGATAATTAATTTTATAGATATCTTTTGAGGAAGGGTATCATGTGTTACTTCATCTGTAGCCCTATAATAAGACCCCTCTCAATGAAAAGTGCCACTAGAAAACTACACCCAAATTTTATGGCCCCTAATAAATCCTACAATGAGTTAGACAAGATGCATATATATTGGCTCTTACAATCCATTCCCTAGTATTTCATGTGTTATGTTTGAAGAAAGTGATAGGGAAATATTGTAGAGTGTAGAATATCCTCCCCAAAATTGATGAAAATGGTTCCATTTTGTTACAAATTAAGGTTGTATTAGACAAAATAGAGTTTTGATTGCACCAATGCATTGTGTAGGAGTATGGATACTAATAGTACTGGTTTTGATCCAGTCATTTGCATGCACCAATATTGATGCAAGAGCATCATCATCAATGTTCATCAATTCGAGTGGAGGACAACTCAACATCAAGTCAGTGCGTTCAAAATGTTTGGAACCCAAGGAGAGAGCATTATTTTGATGTTTTGAAAATATTGTAATTAAAGAGATTTTAATGTTTTGAGGCTTGAGCCATTGTAAACCATCCAGGGAGATTTTATTTTATTTAATGCAGATAGGATTGTAAAGATATTGAGCTAAAATCATATCTAGTTTGTAAATTCCATTTAATTGTAATAATCCTTAGTGGTAGAATGATTTGATTAGGATGTGAATTCCCTAGAGGAGTTGGCAGGAAGGCTTGAGAATCCCTTCTATGTATAAATGTATGTAATATATGTCCAAAAGAGGTTGCTGAGAATTTCTATTTTTTTGCTGAAGGTTATTGTATAATTTGTTGAAGAGCTTTTGTAGAGAGTTGTTGAAGCGGACTTTGTAAATATTTCTTGAATGAATATAAGGAAGGAGAATTTATTTTTGATATTTGCAGATATTTTCCTTTGAGCAACTGGGTAATGTCACGTTATTTTATTTCTATATTTTATATGCTTGTATATGCATTTTATGGTTAATTGAATGAACCGTTTCTCTTATGAAATACTGGTGGAAGGAGTGCACAGTAGTCACACAAGGAGTGTGAAGGTAGAGCCATTTTCAGACTTAGTAGATCAGAAGAGATAATGTTAAATTGTGTAGAGTGAGTACAAGGAGTGCACATATACTCATTGGAGTATAAAATCTTGGAGAATAACCGTGCAATGTTTGCATCGGGCCAACACTTTGTGAAGTGTTGAAAGAGTATCGAAAGTAGACAAGCACAAGGAATGCGTAGAAGACCCAAATCAAGTGTCAAGTTTAAGAGGAGCGCAAGGTGTGTGTAGAAGACCCAAATCATTTGAGTGTTAAAGATCAGGAGGGAGGTAAAATATAAGTATTTGAAGGGAAGAATCCTTTCATTTTCAAGGTCAAGTGGACAAGATCCACCCAAGGAGGAGTTAAACATTTCCTAGTCGTCATATCTCAGAAAGTAGTGTGGGAGTTAAACCTTGAAGTCCTTCGTACTTCGTGCATTCAGATGTTTTCAAGAAAGTGTTGTGGAGGATTTGGATTTATTGAAGTCTCAGGATCCAGAGTGAATCTGGACCATTCATCTATGAGGAAACGTGTCCATATATTGGGGTAGTTCGGAGGACCAACTATCTGGGAGAACTTGAGAATGGTTACAAAGACATATAAGACTTCTGAAGTTCTGAAAAGTGGAGTACATCCCAACTGTTGATAGATAGGGGACATGTGGTGACAGATCTTGGAGTCTGGGGACTAGACACTCTGGAAGGTTTAAGGTATATTTTTTTTTGGGTTGAGAACTCCTAAAGGTCCGAAGGAGGTATTTGATCTCAACTGTCGGTCTAGGTAGGATAAGTGGAGAGTATATGTATCCTCCACCAAATTGGAGTTTGGAGGTATCATAAGTTGGAGCAGTAAGAACTCCCGAAGCCTGGAGTTTCATAGCCAATTGTAGTCATTGGATTCCAATAGAATGAGTAATGTTGATCCTTGCTTCTCGTGAATTCGTAAATTCATGAGTTTAGGAGGAAGTGCCCAATAAGTATAGAAAATCTCCAAAGACTAAATCTTGGAGAGAGAATCGGTCATTGATCTCGGTGGGAGTTGTGAACCGTTGATCTACTCCATTGTCCGGTGGTCCATGAATTCAGTGTTGAGAAGGATTGTGAGTTGTAGTTGTTGGAACTTCCGAAGCCCAAAATTTCCAAAGTTTCAAATTCTTCAAGTAAAGTGAAGGTTGGCCCACAGTTTTGGCCTGGGGTCACGTGGAAGACTTTGTTGGAGTGTTGGGACCCTTGTGAATTCATTTTTGTGCATAGGGAAGATATTTAAGGAATGTGGCATAATATTTTGATGTCTCAACGAGAGCCCAAGAGCTAATTCAACTCCATACTATGAACGATCCTATAACGGGAGGTCGTGCAGGCCCTTGGGGAGGTGGGGTTTTGCATCAAGTGGTATTAGAGCATACAATTTATCTGTAGACAATAGGAAAAGGATAAGACTTTTCTGATATCATCAAGGAGTTTAAAGAAAGCTAGGAATCATATCACCAAGGAGACATAGAGAGAGACTAGTGGTAAAAACATCCATGGGAGAAGAGATGAGACAACTTTGTGAAAGGTTGGATGTCATGGAGACAACACAAATAAGAGAACCTAATGAAAGTTACATCAGTGAAAGTGAAAACGAAGATGTCGAAGCAGAAGAAGTTGCAGGAAAACAAACAATAGAGGCGAAACTACTAAGAGCTATTGTCAAGCTGGGAATTGAGTGAAAATCGAAGTCCCAATGTATGAAGGTAACTTATATGTGGAATAACTACTCGAATGGATAAGTGCTTTGGATAATTACTTCTATTATGAGGAGATTGATGATGAGAATAAATTGAATCATGCAGTAACTAGATTAAAGAGACATGCAACGTTATGGTGGGACGAATTGCAAGTTGACAGAAGATGTAAAGGTAAGTCTAAAATCAAGAATTGGGATAGAATGGTAGTGAAGTTGAAAGATAAGTTCATACCCAAGGATTATCAGATAAATAGTTTTAGAAAGATACAAAATATGAGACAGAAAGATTTGTCAGTGAAGGAGTACACTGAAGAGTTATACAAGATGAACATAAGAGAACGACATATGGAGAAGGATGAAGAAAAGGTTGTCAGGTACATTAATGGCCCAAGATATGAAATCTAGGATGCGATTAACATGATGAAAATGAGAAATGTGGAAGATTCTTATCAGGTATCCTTGAAAGAAGAGGAAAAATTGGCCAAAAAGAAGAGTCAACGGAACCAAGGAAAAAGTCCAAGCAGAGGTAGAGGAGTTTTCAGAGAAAAATTCCAAAAACCGAGAGATGAAGATGGAAAGTATCACAGCTAGATAGAGAAAGGAGGAAGTTCTAGAGGAGCACACTATGGAGTAAGAAATTATTTCCCTAGAGGAAGAGGAAGAGGCAGAGGAGGAGAAGTGAAGTGTTACACCTGTGGAAAAACAAGACATATGTCTTTGGAATGTTCCGAGAGAAAGAATGTAGGAACTGGAGAAGCTCACATTTCTTAAGCAAAATGGAAGAATGTGGAGGCAGAGATGAAGGTATGAGTAGGAGAAGAAGGAAGATCACTCATGATGAGGAAGTTTCTCATTAAGCCAAAGAAGGAGGCAAGGGAACCAGTCCATAAAAACAGTCGTTTTAGAACCATTTGCAAGAACATATATAGGGTATGCAAGGTGATTATAAACAATGTAAGTGTTGATAACTTGGTATGCACATAGATGGTGGAGAAACTGAAGCTAGAAATGACTACACATTTGAATCCGTACAAGGTTTTTTGTTTGCAGAAAGGACATCAAGTAATGGTGAGTTGACAATGTAAAGTTAAATTTAAAATAGGTGGTTATAAAGATGAATTTCTATGTGATGTCATACCTATGGATGTTTTTTATGTTCTATAGGGAAGACCATGGAAATATGACAGGAATTCCATACTTGATGGGAGGAAAAATACTTATACCCTTTATAAGAATGGATGTAAACATATGTTGTTTCCAATAGAAGATAAAGGAGTCAAAGAAGAATCTAGTCCAAGTATACTTCTCATAAGTGGGAAGGAACTCTTGAAGGAAGTCAAGAAATAATAGGAAATTGAATTCACTGTTCTAGGTAAGACGAGAGTCATTCTCACAAGCAATTATATGGATTATTTTCCTAGAGAAGTCCAGGAATTATTGGATGAGTTCATTGATATTTTGGTGGATGAGTTATCTCACTCTTTACCACCCATCAAGAGTATAAATCACCATATTGACCTTGTTCCAGGAGCAATTTTTCCAAACAAATAAACATATAGATTGACACCTCAAGAGAATGAAGAGGTCAAGAATCAAGTCCAAGAGTTTTGGATAAAGGTTTGGTCAGGGAAAGTTTGAGTCTATGCACAGTACCAACTATGTTGAGTCCAAAGAAAGATGGAGGTTGTAGAATGTGTACAGATTCAAGAGCCATCAACAAGATAACCATCAGGTATAGATTTCCTTTACCCAAAATGGATGATTTTATGGATTACTTGAGTGGATAAAATTACTTTTCCAAGATAAACTTGAAGAGTAGCCATCATCATATAAGGATGAGAGAAGGGGATTAATGGAATACAACATTAAAAACAAATGAAGGATTGTATGAGTGGATAGTTATTCCTTTTGGCTTAACAAATGCCCCAAGTACATTTATGAGGTTGATGAATGAGGTACTCAAGGATTTCATTGGTAAATTTGTGTTTGTTTATTTAAATGTCATTCTAATATTCAATAAGACTAAGGAGGAGCACTTGATACATTTAGAGATGATGTTGAGAAGGCTACAACAAGAGAAGTTGTTAATAAATTTGAAGAAATGTTCTTTCATGAAAACAAAACTTATATATATGGGATTTGTAATCTCTTCAAATTAATTAAATATGGATCCAGAAAAAGTAATGGAAATCATGGATTGGCCTTCTCCAAGAAGTGTGTTTGAAGTAAGAAGTTTTCATGGGTTGGTAAGTTTTTACAGGAAATTCATCAGAAATTTTAGCAGTATTTGTGCACCCATACTAGACACCATAAAGAAGGAACATAAATATTTTAATTGGATAGAGGAAGTTGAAAAAGGATTTAGAGTGTTGAAAGAAAAGATAATCGAACAACCTTTATTAGTTCTTCCAGATTTTAATAAAAAATTTCAAGTCAAATGTGATGCAAGTGGAGTAGCCATTGGCACAGTTTTAAGTCAAGACAATAAACCTATTTCTTATTTCAGTGAGAAGTTGAATGATGTCAAAATTAAGTATTCCACATATGATAAGGAATTTTATGTTGTAATACAAGACTTGAAAAAATGGAGGCATTATCTTATCCCAGAGGAGTTTGTTATGCATACTGATAATAAGGATTTACAGTTCATAACCAGGTAAGAGAAATTGAATCAGAGACATGCCAAATGGGTAGACTTCATCCATAATTTCACTTTTGTTATTACAAATATTTTTGGAAGCGCTAAAAAAGTTACAAATGCTTTGAGCAGAAGATGTTTAATCTTAAAAGAATTTCAAGTGGAGACCTTAGGATTTGAACACCCCAAGGAAATGTATCAAGAAGATCTATATTTCAAGGAAGCTTACGAAGCATGTGAGAACCCTTTTCTAAGAGACACAAACCAGTGGATGGAATATGTAATCCAAGATGGATTTTTGTTCAAGGGAAGTCAAATATGTATCCTAAAGTGTTCAATGAGGGATAAATTGTTAAAGGAGAAGCATAGTGGAGAACTGGTTGGACATTTCGACCATGATAAATTGTATGCACAGTTGATTTCTTCATAGAATTGGCCATGTATTATATATGATGTGAAGAAATTTGTAGATAGATGCAGAATGTACCAATATGCCAAAGGAAAACAATGAAACATGGGGTTGTATCAACCATTTCTTATTCCAGACAGGTCGTGGGATGCTATAAGCATGGATTTTTTTCTGGGATTTCCAAGAACCCAGAGGGGTAGTGACTCAATATTTGTGGTGGTTGATAGATTTTTGAAAATGGCACATTTCATACCATGATATAAGAGCAGTGATGCTACTCACATATCAAATTTGTTTTTCAAGGAAAATGTGAGATAACATGGGTTGGCCATAAGTATAGTCTCAAACAAAGATACCAAATTCATGGGACAATTTTGGAGAACCTTGTAGAAGAAGTTTGGAACAAATTTGTCTTTCATTTCATCATATCATCCTCAGACAGATGGATAGACTGAGGTGGTAAATCAAAGCTTAGGGAATTTTTTGAGGATTTTGGTCACTGAACATTAGAGTCGATGGGATCAAATTATGACCCAAACAGAGTTTTCATATAAGGATTCACCATAGAGGAGTACGAGAAAAATCCCATTCAACATAGTATATGGAATGCATCCGAGAGGAAATTCAGAGTTAAGAAATTTTGGACGAGATGAGTTTCAAAGTGCAGGTGATGAAGACTTTGTTGCAGGAATGTAGCAGTTGCATGATCAGATCAAGGAACAACTACAAAATAGCAACCAAAAATACAAAAGAAAAATAGGCGTGAGAATAAGAGAGGTTCATTTCGAAGTTGGAGATCATTTTTTAGCACACTCGAGGAAGGAAATATTTCTGAAAGGAAAATATAACAAGTCGAAGATGAAAAAGGTAGGACCATGTAAGATCCTAAGAACATTTGTTGCAAATTCTTATGAAATTGAGATCCCAAAGGACATTGGAATATCCCCAATATTCATTGTAGAAGACCTGTACCCTTACATTATGGATGATACCGAAGATACAAATGGTCAAGAGAAGATTCAGTGGAAGAAGTAGATGCCCATAACAGAGAATCCATAGATAGAGAAGATTCTAGATGAGAGGATTGTTAAGAAGACCAGAAGGAAAGTCTATTTTGAGTATCTCGTAAAGTGGAAAGACTATCCAGCAAAAGATGCCAATTGGATAATTGAGATTTATATGCAAAAGCATGGAAATATAGTGCACAAGCTCATGGACATGATTCCATGAATATTTTGTCTAGAGGAGTATGATGCATGAGCATCTCCATCAATGTTCATCAAGCCGAGTGGAGGACAACTCAACATCAAGCTCACCTGTTCAAAATGTTTGGAACCCAAGGAGAGCGCATTATTTTGATGTTTTGAAAATATTTTAATTAAAGATATTTTAATGTTTTGAGGCTTGAGTGTAAACAATCTAGGGAAATTGTATTTTCTTTAATGCATATAGGATTGTACAGATATTGAGCTAAACTCATATATAGATTTTAAATGAATTTAATTGTAATAAGCCTTAGTGGTAGAATTCTTTGATTAGGATGTGAAAGCACTAGAGGAGTCGATATGAAGGCTCGAGAAGCCCCTCCATATATAAGTGCATCTAATGTATTCCCAAAAGAGGCTGCTAAAGGTTATTGTATTTTGTTGTTGAAGAGATACTGTAGAGAGTTGTTTAAGAGGACTTTGTAAATATTTCCTTAATGAATATAAGGAAGGATAATTGCTTTCAGATATTTGCATATGTTTTCCTTTGAGAAATTGGGTAATGTCATGTTATTTAATGTATTTGTTTTATATGCATGTATATGCATTTTGTGGTTAATTGAATGAACCGTAGTGTTCTACAATTTTCAATTGTTTCTCTTCCGAAATACTGGTGCAAGGAGTGCACAATATCCATGCAAGGAGTGCACAATAGCCATCCAAGGAGTGCGAAGGCATAGTTGTTTTCATACTAAGTAGCTCAAAAGAGATAGTGTTGAATTGTGCAGACTGGGTGCAAGGAGTGCACGTACACTTAGTGGAGTATAAGAGCTCGAAGAAGACCCATGCAAGGTGTGCATCGGGCCAACACTTAGTGAACTGTTGAAAGAGTCTCGAAAGTAGATGAGCGCAAGGAGTGTGTGAGAAGATTTTCTTAAAAATATGTTCAAGTGTCAATTTTTAGAGGAGTGCAAGGTGTGCACAAAAGACCCAAATCATTTGAGTATTAAATCTTAGGAGGGAGAGTGACTAGAAGTATTTGAAGGGAAGAATCCTTTCATTTTCAAGGTCAATTGGACGATTTCCACCCGAGGAGGAGTTAAACCTTTCGTAGCCATCAAATGTGGGAAAGTAGCGAGTGTATTAACCCTTTAATCCATTTGGACTTCGCACATTCAGATATTTTCTAGAAAGTGTTATGGAGGAGACAGATTTCCCGAAGTCCCAGAATCTGGAGTGATATGAATCATTCATTTGTGAGGACATGTGTCCATATATCGGGGTAGTTCGGAGGATCAACTATCTGAGAGAATTGGAGTGTAGTTACAAAGACATATAAGACTCCCGATGTTATAAAAATTAGATTACATCCCAACTGTTTATAGACGAGGGAAATGTGGTGACATATGTTGGAGTCTTGGGACTAGACACTCTGGAAGGATTAAGGTGTATTGTGTTTTGGGTTGAGAACTACTGGAAGATTGGTTGTTGTCATTGATATCAACTCTAGCCATTGGCTTTTGGACCCCATAGTTGATCGAAGTAGATATACATGAAGGAAATTACACATGCAGATACAAAACCCATGGATGGATAGTATAAGTCATGCCACTTCTGGTGGTATGTGGCACGTCACGTGGATCCTCACGATTGAGGAGAAATGAATTTTTGAAGATGACAATGTGAATTGAAGTAGAAACTACATGTTGACCCTAATGTTAAAAGGAAGTGACATAAATGGTATAAATACATATCATTATACATTCATTTTAACATACACACAAGTTTGTTAATAAACAGGGAGATATAAGTCAAATTTTAGAGGAAATATGAAGTAAAGAAGGCTGAATTTCAAGGGAGGATGGAGTATTTTGGTGATGTGTTCTAAGGTATTTTATTTACAGGTCATATTACTATTTTTCCTATAACGTTGTTTCTAGAACGATTAAAATGGTTAAATTCAGAGGCTATTAAGAATACATATCTAGGTACATGTGGTAAAAATTTCAGCTGTTTATTCACTATAATTTTGGAGATACACTCTATGGAAGATAGCGTTTTTGACTTGTCCTGAAGCTAGTCATAAACATGTGTTCCAAGTAAAACAATCCTAATGTATTCATAGATAATCCAAATGAATTCAGACCAATTGCATTGGACAATGTACAGGTTGTAGTTTCTTGTGTACAAATTTCATAATATTATGTTAATTATTGAGCGTGGGGCATTCTGTACAAGTTTTCTTTCCTGAATAAACCAGAATTGAATAAAGTCTACCATTTTCTCTATAACTCCTTTTATGGGAGGATTCAAAGAATGAAACTTGGAGGAGTTTCAGAGAATACATTGAGTAATATTATATACAGGATCATAATATTCCAAAAAGTGAAGAATTGTAGAAGTTGAAGAAGTCTCAGGAAGCATTATCAGGTTCTAGGTGATGGTTGGTTGATGATGATAATTTAATGTAAAGTTTTATCATCTCTCATATATTCTTGGGTGGAAGTAAGGGGAAAGGATAAAGAGGTCAACCCTCTCTTGATAATGGAGGATTGTATCTTCCTTTTGGAGGTTTATCCCTCCCTTTATATTTGGAATATGTAGCTTTCCATGGAAATCAATAGTTCCCTTGAATAATAACTATTGATTATTTCTCGTATATTTTGCATGGTGTATTGTAGTGTATTGGTGTACCTCTTATACTATTGTTCATTGCTCATTGGATATAATTGAATATACAATATGGTTGAAGTATAAGTTGATTTTTTTTAAAATTGTACTTGATACTGATTCACTCCCTCTCAGTATCAACAAATGGTATCAGAGTCGGTTACCTTCAGTACAGTTTAACCATTGGAAGGAAGATCCTTTGATGGAAGCAATTTTGAAAATTGGAGTAATAGAATGGAAAATTACTTGAAATATATTGGGGAAGATGTTTGGTTCTCAATTTCTTCAGGATACAATGCTTTGAAGAAACCAAAGATTGCAACTCATAAGGAAGCAAGAAGGAATAAAAAATTGGCAATAGATACCATCCTGGATGGATTGACAGATTCAGTGAAATCCAAGGTGGGATCATGTGCATCAGAAGAAGAGATTCGGGACAAGCTACAAGACCTTTATGCAAGGGAAGAAGGAAAAGAATAAGAATAAGTTGAAGCAAATTACAACATCTCATATTTCAAAGAAGCAAATAGAGGTAAGTTATTTTGCTTTAATTGTGAAGGAGTAGGACATGTTGAATTTCAATGTCCTTATCCAAGGATTGAAAGAGATGACACCGAAGAATAAAATTTCAATGAATAAGAATAAAATCATGAAGCGGAAATGATTCAACAAGAAGATGAAAATCTTAAAAAATTGAAGCATGTTGAGATTGAAAATAACAAGCTCAAAAACACGCAGAGAAAAATAAGAAGTGAATTGGATAGTTCTAAAAAGACAATTGAAAGCTTGAAGAAACAATTAGAAGACTTTGAGAAACTAAGAGAAGAAATCATTTATTTGAAAACTCTATTCGAAGAAGAAAGAAGAATAAGAGAAGTAAGGAATGTCTAAATGGTGAAGAAAGAAGAAGATTGTAAGAAACTTGAACAAGAAGTTGTCACATTGAGGAAGAGCTTAAGAAACTCTCAAGTTCCAAAAGAGTTAACACATATTAGATGCATGGGTGAAACTTCATACAAAGAAGATGCAAATACCAACAAGAATGTTGAATAAATCTCTACACAGACAGTTGATGAGAAGTGGACCAGGATACCAGAAAGAAGGAATGATTGCAAAATAGATGAATATCCAAGAAGACCTCCTACCTTCAGGAATAAAATAAGCTTCAATCAGTACGAAGGAAACTACAAAAGAGTAGATAATGAACCCAGATGGACTACATCACAAAGAAGGTCGCTTACTCCCAGGTATCAAATTGTTTTTGTTGGTCATTGTTGTTAGGACCACATATTGTACCCTTTTTGCCCATACTTTTTGCCATTATTATACCCTTCATCACCTGTATTCAGACTCATATTATCACTTCATCTGATCACTCCAAGGTATACAACGTCCTTTCTCATCACTATATGCTTAATTTGTTTTACATAATACTTTACATTACTTTTTGACCTAACCATTGATTAGAAGCGCATAAGTGTCCATATTTGCAGAATAGTATTCAAGGCCGATGCTGAAACACATAACTATCTAAGTAGCTGCTGAAACACGGAAGC
>ML803951.1:21656-54323 GCA_009831015.1 Picea engelmannii
AACAAACAGTAACACACACTAAAAGAATCCCCTATGAGATAAGACAAGCAATCACTAACTATTTTGAAGAACAGTTACAACAACCAACACTAGAGAAACTTACCAGTGCAAGTGCAACTCGAATACGGAAGCACCCTCTGGGTATACTCTGCAAAGCGTGGCCCGATGTCTATCCTAGGTACTGCGGTATACCCCCACAGTCACCTGTGTATGTCCCTAGAAAAGATTGGAAATTAGTTTGCCAGCACGTGAACAGTCACCAGGCAGGTACAGTCGATAGTTGGGTAGACCAAAATGAGCAGGGTATCAAGCCCGAAACCTGTCAAGGGTATCGAGAGCAAATGGTCCGGAAGACAACTGAGGACCTCGAACGGATTCGAGACCCACGAAGCTCTGTGGAAAATGCAAACGACGGAATCCCTCAACAAATCCTCGATATGTATTCTCCACTACGCTCAGTCCAGCTTTGGAGGGGTTATCTCCGCTACTTTTCCTTACGCGACCTCATGTTTAGCCCCTCTGTTAGAGGGGGGTCCCAAATAACTTTCTGTAACTAGACTTCTACACTCCCTATGATAGACTCCAATGTTTGGTTTGAGTGGCCTTGGAGAATTTACTCTCCAACCTATTCCAAGGCCCTAGTCCTGAGCTAGTGTATGTACCCTACAAACAAAAATTCTAATCGTTTTTAATTAGCGTTGCTTTTAATGGGTTTTTTAAGTCACAAGGTATGAAAGTGAAATTGATGGTGTGTAAAGACTCAAAGAAAAACGAACAAGAAATGCTTGGAAACAAAAACTTTTACAAAAAATGCAAAAGCCAACAACTTTTCAACAAGAAAGACTTCTTTTTCTTTTTGAATTTTCTAAGACCTCATGCAGAAAAACATCAAGGAATTTCTCTCAATCTACGAGATACTTATGCGCTAAATGTACTGCAAAAACTTATGAAACAAGACTTCTTCCTAGCTATTGATGCAATAACACAATCTTCAAACCAAGAAGAAAATGAAAAAGAGAAAAAAAAAATATTTAATTGCACAATGAAGCAATACAGGGAAAATGCCGACAAGCACAAAACCAAGAAAATGAAAATAAAATTCTGGCTTAAAGCACAGATCACAAAGAATCAGAGAAAAGATGCGAAAAAATAATCAAGAAAGCACCGATTCTAACACTTGTCTAAAAACCGTAAAACAATTTTTTTCTTTTGTCTTTTCTATCAAAACATAAACTAATAAAAACACAGGCTAAGGATAAGAAGCCCTAACCTACTGACTGTGTAGCCCCAGACTCACACTCCTAAGAGGAACACTTCTCACCACAGAAGGGGATGACTGCCCCACCCAGGCTGAAAAGCAACCAATCAAGCCCGCGACTGTCACTGAAACAGCATGCGTGCAAACGCGTGATGAGCTATAATAGCGCGCGGGTACCCGTGGGCTAATCTTGAACAGGTCGCAGGTCTGTATAAAATCTATGACAAAACAACCACAGGCAGCCCAGACCTGAAAAAGGCCTCTGGTACTGACAACCGGGGTCTCTTAAAGGCTTGAAATGCTTCTATTTTAACAGAAAAAGAAGACGAATGCAAAAAATAACAAACACAATAAAGTAGACTGAAGACAAGACAGTGAACCAGCAAGACCCAGACAGGATCTAGAAAGCCCCCTGAGAAGGTAAACTTCTGACAGGGAAGAGGAGACTGCCTCTCAAGCTTCCTGAGTCCTACACGCTACTGAAACCTCTGCAGCAAGCATTCAAACACGGGTTGTAGAAGGTTAGGGTGCGGGTTACAGGAGTTCAGGCCTTCTACAGGCTACGTGTACCTCTGTGTGTCTCGATAATAAATGTCAAGCACATTCAAGGAAAAGCTGGCATTAATGACCAGGTTCCCTGCAAGCTCTGACCTAACAGAAAACAGACAAGCAAAGAAGCAGAAATTATAATTCTGTAAACTAGCCAAAAAACTCAAATGCAATCTGGAACCCTAAGAATAATATCCCCAGTGGAGTCGCCAATTCTGTTGTTGGGAAATAATACCCTACGGAATAACAAGCTAGGGATGAACTTGTACGTAGATCATGACCTCAAAGAAAACACTTTTAACCTATCACCCCAATACTCAAAACCCCTTTTTAACACACAAACAGGGAAAAGACCTACTAACCTTTTTCTATCGATGTTTGATGTAGATCCTTCGTTGCGCTTTATCCACTTGCTCTCATTGCTCCTTCCAAAGACAATCCTACAATCAAGACAAAACACTATGCATGCATGCTATTTTTCTACCTAAGGGTTAGAGATTAAGCATAAATCAAATAAAATATATATTACTCATGCATTGGGATGGGAAAAGCATTCTTTTATTAATCTCAAGATGAATCAACTTACAATAATAATAGAGATCGGCCATCGTTCCTTGATCCTGATCCTGGGCTCCTCCTCTTCTTTGTCCTCCAACTGCTTTGCTTGAATTCTCCTAAAGCTTGAGGAAAGGCTAAAGGGTTGGGACAAAACGAATTCGGCAATTGGGCAGAGTTTCTTTGCTATGTTTTTCCTCTTTCAAATAGTACCCCTACCCCTTCTTTTATAGGCTATAAGGAGCTAGGGTTTTGGATGAACTCTCAGCCATGCATGGTTGGGAGTTCCAGTTAACTGACCCAAATCTTTTCGTCCCGTTGGCAACTTTCCTGTTTTTGTGCTTTGTTAGGTAAATGCGGGTTGTAGTGGGCCAGCCATCGTTCCAACACATGCAGTATAAGGCCTACCAGCATTCCAACGCACCCAGTAATGGGTTAGGGTGTGGGTTACTTGATTTAAGAGGTTTTTTGAAGAGGCGTCTCAGCAGATGTGTTGGCAATGAAGGGAAATGGGTTGGCCTGATGTCAGGTAAGCATGTATGGTGCAATTTAGGGTTATAACACATGTACATAAACATCATGCAATGTGCCAAAAGATATCATACATGGAATGTATCAATCATATGCCTATATCAATATGCCAACATGTGCATCTACCAATATGCCAACCATGTGCATCCACCAATATGCCAACCATCTGCATCTACCGATGTGACAACCATGTGCATCTACCAATATGTCAACCATGTGCATCTACTAATATTCCAACCATGTGCATCTACCAATATGCCAACCATGTGTCATATCACTCATCATATGTCTCCATCATGAACCAAGTGCCACAATCATGTATCTTAAACAAATACCAATTGTTGTGTCGATCAAGTAGTACCAATGGTGTAGTATCATCAAGCATATTCCATCTATGAGTGTACCAAACATGTATCAATTATAGATCAAGCTATGAATCATCAATGATGTACAACATGATCACCTCATCAACTCACAAACCACATGTCCCAATGTGTATCCCATCCATATGCCAAATGCATGCATCAAGCTTTTCAACAAGTAATATTCCAATACATCATCAAGATATATCGCATAACTAAGGTGTCATAACTTCACTATCATAACCGGCATTGTTCTTCAATAGAAAATGAAACAATCCATACTCATGGGTTAGTGCCATGGATCCAAGATTTATTTTACATCATCACCTTACATAATCTAATATAGAATCATGAAAACCTATAGAAAATAGTGTCAAAACTTGTAATAAACCATGTCAGACCCTGCATGACAGATTTATACCATCACATCAAACTCCAATCCCTGTGCATAGCCCTTTTCCTTAGGATTCACCACATATACGTGGCTTGTTGCATAGATATCTCGCGTATGTACACGACCTATACAAGGTCAACCTATGTATGTATGCGATTGATACCACTGTCACCCACATATGCCTCAGTAGATGAGATTTTTGAACTTCCCTTCAGTTTTTCATTCTATTTTGGCTGCTCTATCTTCTTCACCCACTTCTGTAGATGTCCCTGCTCCTCATAACTTGAGCTCTGAGCATCCATATTTTCAAATATTTCTCCCTTCCTTACTTCATTCCTTCTTCTATCCATGCTATGTGAAGTCCTCATCATGGACTTTCTTCTTGTGTTCTAGCACTCCTGGGATTTGTGGCCAAATCCACTACAGCTGTAGCATCTCATGGTGTTACAGTGAACAACAATGTGTCCTACTTGATCACATCTCCAACACCTTATGGTGTTATGAAATCTTCCATTATATCTTCTTTCATAAGATCTACATTCAAAATCTGTGTGACCATATTCATTACATGAATAACAATGCCCATGAAAAATACTTTCATACCTTTTCTTTCATGTCCCAAAGATAGCTTCTTGATGTCTTCCTTTCTTTGTTCTTTTGAAATTTTCCTTTCCATGTGTATATGGATGCTTTGCAACATTGTCTTCCTTCTTTTATGGAATTACCTCATGCTTCTTTGAGGTGCTTGCTTCAACATGTGTAGCTTCTTCTTTGTATCCAATACCTAATTTATCATATGGTGATCTTTGACTTTCCAAGATCTCATTCAAGATTTTTGAGCTATTCAAGAATTTATTTGACTTCTCCACTTTCTTTCTAAGATCAACAATTTCAACTTCTAACTTATCACTTGACTCTTCTTTTTCATTAATTTTATTCTTCAAAAGTTCTTCTACCCTTTTGGCTTCTTCAATTTGGGTCTTGAGATGAATAATAGTTTCAAAACTTTTGTTAATCTCATCATCTACCTTCATATCTTATTTTTCATTATTTAGTCTTGTGATCTCTTCTTCCTTTTCTTCCAATTTAGTCTTATTTATCTCTTCTTGTTCTTTGAGCATTCCCTTTAACTTCAAGATGTTCCTTTGACTCCTCCTAAGAAACTTCTTAGTGTTATCAGATAGTTATAGTGTTTATACAAATGATCACTTATGTATCTATATAAACCCTCTTCAACTTCCTTTTGAAGTTCCAATAGATCTTCTTATATTATTTCCATGGGATAACTACCATCAAACTTTACAAAAACTATTTCTAGATTGTCTTCTTCACTTGAGAAAAAATTCAACATCATCACATTTTGAATCATTGCAATCAAGAGTCTTTGGAGATTCTATATCTTCATTTGAAATACATTTGGAATCTTCCTTTGTGTTATCTTCAATTGAAATTGTTTCAATATCACATTTAGAAATAATACAATCAAGGGTTTTTGGAGATTCTTTACCTTTGATAATCTTGATGGAGTGGTCTTCAATATCTTCCTTCTCCTTCTTGCTTTGATATGTCTCCTCTAGATTTAGCCATAGATATTTGGTGGAAATGAATTATTCCATGATTTCTTTGATAGGGCTTGAGATTCCACTAAGAATGGTCTTGAGAGCCAATGCATCATTCTTCTTTCCTTCCCTTTGAGCTACAAACTTTGACTTGTTCTTCAATGAAACTGATCCACCAATTGCTGCCAAATAGTTGCTCCCCTTCAAATACACTCTCATCTCTATTCTCTAAGTAGAATAGTTTTCCTCATAAAGGATTGGTATTTCATCATCCATTTGTGTGTCTATGGATCTCCTTAAATCTTGTTAACGCTTGTAGTGAAGGCCCATTCTGATTCCAATTGTTGGGCACACTGACTACACTGAAAGGGGGGTGAACAGTGTAGGGCTCTTTTTCCCAAAACACCTTAGTTAAAAATCACCATTAAATCATTACTCATTGTTGTTATTTATATACATTTAAATGTAAAAACATATTAGAAACATATATCAACAATATATCATCAACAAGTCATCACCACAAGGAACACAAAGAACACAAGATGTATGTACAATTTACTTTTTATTGCGGACTACAATCCTTGGGATTTTTCAGCAACAACTGAATAGAGTAAAACTCTAAAAGAGAACCAGATTTATAATTCAAGAATCATCTTACACCCTTAGCAGAAACTGAGATGCGGCAACAATCCTCAACAGATATCAATCTGTACCATAAACAAGTGCATCAATCATGCACGCACCAACCTATGCCAAACAACCTATAATCAACATGTACCATAAACAAGTGCATCCAACCATGTACCAAGTATATACCAATCATGTGTCAACTAATCATAAACAATGAATCATCAAAATGTACCAACATCATCAACTATACACCTCATGTATGTGCCAACCCATCAACTATGTGTCTCAACCATGACTAGTTTTGGTTTAGTCAACAACCCTAACTTGAAATAATCATAACTTTGTACCTGTAATGAATAAAGATATGAAACTGATACATAATGTTCTTCAGTGTGTTTTTTGTGATTCCTCCAGGTTTCACTACTAGGAACCTCTTAGAAAAGGAGTTATAGAAAACATGGCATACCTTGTTCAATTCTGGCTTATTCTAGAGAGTGACCTTGTAGAGCATGCCCCACACGGAATATTTGTTGAATCGATCTAAAACTATTAAAAAGAATACTACAGACTGTAATATAACCAACACAATTTGTATCACTGAGTTTGGAACTGTTATGAATAATTTATGACGTTTTTACCCGAAACACTTGTTTTAGACTAGTTTCGGGACTAGCCACAAAACCTATTTTCCACGGAGTGTATATCCACAAATGCAACGACCCACATGCTAAATGTTTTACCACAGATACTTGGATATTTTTCCTCAATGTAATATCAATATCACGGTCTGAATCATTATATAAAAAATGTTATTTTGAAAATGGTGAGATGACATGTAAATAACATACCTTAGAAAACATCATGAAAATTTTTTATCCTCCCTTGAATTTTGGCCCTCTTTTCTTCACCTTCCCTCTGAAATTTGGCTTATATATCCTTTGGTTACCTCATTCACCTATATATATTCAATATTCTCAAGTTTTCCACACCAAAAATTCTCAAGAAGCTCTCTAACAATACTCCAAAAGATATTCTCACAAGAAGCTCTCCATTGATCCACAAAAAGGATGATCTACAAGAGACCATTGCTATCTTATTTATACTTTCATCCTCTAGGTCACTTAACCCATTTTTAGGTCACTTAACCCATTTCTAGTTCACTTAACCTATTTTACTTATTTTAGGGTTAACCACTTTCCATAGAAAGTTCTCCAATACTTTATCATTTAAATATTCTTTCTTGATTTTGTCACCTTACTTTATCATTTCTTGATTTTTTCACTTATATTTATTATTTAAATAATCCACCTCAACTTTGTCACTTTACTTTATTATTTAAATAATGATTTCTTCTTTTAGGTCACTTTGATTTCTTTGACCTTGGGGGCTTCAAGCCTTCATATGGGGGTCCTTCATCTTCGTAAGGCCATAACTCTCAAACCATGAGGATTTATGTGACATTCCACATACCACCGAAAATGGCATGACAAGCGCTATCCATCTAGAATAGTTTCACCAACAATTTCATTGATCTTCATCTCATTATTCCATATGCAAGCATGGGTCCTCCAACCATTCTTCTAGGATAACTCAATCCTCAAAGCATCTTCCCGTGAGGGATTTCACCATAATGGGACCACTTTGGAGTTCATCCATTTGTGCACCTTATCAATCATGATAAGACAATAATGAGAGCATGGGTCTTCTAACCATTCTTCTAGGATAACTCAATCCGCAAAGTATCTTCCCGTGAGGGATTTCACCATAAGGGGACCACTTTCAAGTTCATCCATTTGTGCACATTATCAATCATGATAAGACAATAATGATTCATCTATACATTTTTTCAACAATGCATCATATACCAATGAAACCACATCGATAAATATTCATCATGTATCAATGACAACTCATTGAGCCATCTTCATCAGAGCAATGGAAACTCATTGATCAATCTTCATCTATGAATTCTCATCAAGGACAATACATATTACATTACATCAATCATCAATCAATCAATACTTTTGCATCAATCAATCACTTGACATCAATCAATAAAACCATTGGCATCAATGACAACATGATCCAACCAAATATTGGTCAATTGTTTTGGTTCTAATTTCCTTATGCATTTTAGTTTTTGTTTCTTTAGTTATTATTAGCTTAGTTGTTTGTTTATTTCATTTGATTGAGTCATTTTATTCATACACTAACCTATGTCCTTTCTAGCAGGCCCAACTAGACTTGCAAGTGTCCCTCTTTTGCTCATTCAAGTGGCAAAAAGGATACAATAGATTGGTGACCATATTGGGGATAAGGTATCAATTTCCTCCCTATTTGGGTTGTTTGAGCACTTATTTTTGACTCATTTTTCTTGCAGGGATCATAACCATCCTAGGCCTATCTGTAAAGAGTTGGATTTGGAGTTGGAAGAGATGAATTTCACCTAAAATTTTCCTCTCGGACACATATCAGAACATGCGCGGGTTTTCCAGCCCACAGGCGCGTCTTTCAAGTATTTTGCACCAAAAACACTCTATTTCTCAGTGCATTATGTGCACAGTGTGCCAACAGTTCCTCAGTTCTCTATGCATTAGTGCCACATGCGCCTCTGTCTAAACTGTGAACTGTGCATCTGTCCAGAATTTCAACATTGTAAGAGTTTTTTGTGATTTTTGAAGGCCCCTAGCCTTCAAAATCTTGTTGTCATACAATTTGTAAATGCCCCACACTTATATTCCCTTACTGCATAAAGGGTTAGTCAAAACATAGGCACTTAGGGGGTTAAAGAAACCATATTTCTCCTCTTTTTCTCTGAGTTTCCACATGGATGGCTTGTTTTGATTGTAAAAGAGAAGTTAAAGATCATTTGCTATCACATATATAAAAAATTGCATTGGGACCAGAAAACTAACTTCAATAATTGAGTATGCTCTTCTCTCGCACCATAGAGTGATCTTGAGAATCAGAAAAATGATTGAGGGAAGATTTCATCTCCCTTAAAACAAAATCTTTAGGAGAGGTCAAATCGCCCCTAGGGCTCCTATTAGTTTCTTTTCAAAACATATTAAATTTGTAAGGGCCCATACATGCCCACATGTTGCAAAGATTAGGATAGTTTTTGAAGCTACTTTATTAGTTTACATCACTAGGGGAGTGTAAAGATTATTGTAATGGGCCCATACATGCCCACATGATTGCAATCTAGGATAGTTTTTTGAAGCTTTCTTAGATTAAATCACATTAGGGAGTTTAAAGGATTGGTAAGGACCCATATATCCACATGCTAGTTCTTTAGGGAATTTAAAATTCCGCAAGGTTGTACCAACAACATCTAGTAAGATAGGCAATCAAGAATTGTAAGGACTAAAGGAAGTCCACATGTTGCAAGGTGACACCCAAATTATTAAAAACTTGGCACATTTTATCACTTTCTCGCACACAAAGTCACTACTCACTCACATAATTTCATCTCGAATTTTGGAGGTTGAAGTAGGTTTCCTCCAAAGGGATTCTAAAACATCCCAGTATTTCTTGAAGGAATTATCCAGTCCCACTTAATTCAAACGAGATTGGTTCACACCCCCAATTTCTCAAACAAACCACATATAAAAAAATTCTAAAACCTCACTAATTTTTTCTCCACAAGAGGTGCCAAAAGAATTTTTTTAGTCTAGGTAGGATCTGCGGGATATGCATCCAAATAACTCCCCATTATTTGGTTCTCACATCTTCAAACATTAGAAGTTGAAAAAAAGGGAACTTTAAAATCCTCCAAGTCAAGTGTTCCTAACACCATAAGGTAGGGAGATACCCGTGAAGGGTCAAAGGCTGAGGTCTGATTGTTCTGTGCATACCCCCTTGAGGCACCCACCTCTTTGAAGGGATCCAGACCGTCACCCATTTCTGCGGCCGAAAATCTAAATGTCTCACTTTGACTAAGGTACCTATTGACCAAATTTTAGGACATCTACCCAGGTGGCAATTGTGGGTTGCAATTGAACCTTGATTGGATTTTTTGTGGCTATTGGAAAATATTACCAACTCTTTCAGGATATGCAGCCTCTACCCCTCATCATAACTTATTATTTCATCCTTCACTAGTTTCTCTTCTGGGGGCTTCAGACCCCACTGTTGAGTGTTATTGGAAGGTCCAGTGTTATTTGAGAGGAAGGACGTGATGTCTTTTTAGGACATGAGCATTTGTTTTCTTTGTTATCCCACGCAGACAAAATCCACCTACCCACATGTATGCTTCTTTTAAATTGATTTATGTATGATGCTCATTTTACATACGATTGTGAAATATATTGTGAAGGTCCATATTATACAAGTCTCTTTTTCATTTTATTCTCTCATCACCATTTTTCACACATCCCACTTTTCTAGTCAGACATCATAGGGGACCCACATAACCCTCGTTGTGATAAATGCTTGCAAAATCTCCCTCCTGTCCTAGGAGGATTTCCTCATTATTCCAACTCACCAGCCCAACCATCTCACACCCCTATGAGTGCTACCATTTTGGGATCATCTTTTCTTGGTTCCACTTTACTTGGGTCCACTTCCCAAGGTCATCCATCCACTAGATTTCCCTCACGAGGAGGCAGAGGGTACACTTTTTCCCAAGGGAGAAGTACACCCCCACCAACCCCCCCTCAAGGGTCAGGTCCGCTACCTTCTCACACCATGGCTAGAAATAAAACTCCAATGCCACTCCACATGCCATATTTGGCCTCCCTCAACATATCGAATTTGAGTAAGCTCACGAATGATCCTATATTGCATGACCTCACATGGCTTGGAATGCCTACCAAACTACCTTTGAACATTACCAAATGTTAAGGAAAGGTGGGAGAATATCTTGCCAATCATAACATGACCTTCCACTTATGGTGATCTTTAAACAACATCATGGACAGCTCTGTCCGATTAAGGTTATTTCAGCACACACTTACAGGTCCATCAACCAAGTGGTATGTGGACAAAAAATCAGGGTCCCATGTGACTTTTGAATCATTAGCCAAAACATTTTTTACCTTCTTTCAACTACCAATTCACCATGACAATGGTCTAGAACTGCTCTCTAAGTTTAAACAAACCTCATCCATACATATCGTCGACCAAATTCATGAATGGCATCGGTGACGTAGTTTATGAAAAGAAGAAACCACCAAAGAACAATGCCTCGATTGGTTTCTCAGATCACTTGTCCCTCTCCTTGCCAAAGATGTGGCCTCCACCTTACCCCAAACTGAAGAGGCAGCCATCAGAAAGGATCAACAATATGACCTCATTTATGCACAGTCAAGATACTTATACACAGTACTATTTGATGCCCAGAGACCCATACCATTCGTCCAGGACAAACCTGGGATGTCTCACTCAGTAGATGGATTGATTGGTACCACAACACACCACAACCCATACATCCAACCACCACCTATGTACAATACACCCCAATATCCACCGATGTATGGAGGACCCCCTTATTACCCTCCCCCCTTATCAGTAGCCATACCATGTTGTCCTCCCTCCACCCATGAGTGGACCCTTGCCGACACCCATGATGCACTCAGTTGTTCAACCAAGTTTGGGTACCCCCTATACCACATTTTACACCCTGAGAACTAATGAAAGCTTTATGCCTTCCTATGCACCCTATGGGTCATTACCACAAAATAATCCATACCTCCCATTTCTTGGTCCTATACAACCCATTTCTCCTCCACAAGGACAACCACACGTTGGGGTTAACTTTTTTCATCCCTCTCCCATTCAACAATTTCAAAATTTTGAAAAACTAAATATTTAAAATCCGTCCCATCAGTCGAATAATGCCAAAAAGAAAGGAAAAAACCTAAACAATAATAACCCAGAACCAGGGGGAAACAACCCCCAATAGAACCAACCTGTCGGGGGAAACTAGAATTAGGGGAACTAGAACCCCCAAGGGGGAAATAACAATAAATGACTAGGAAGGAAAAACAACAACAACCTCTGGATGAACTTCCATTGTGCCCTTTGTGGTGATCATGGTCATTATACACACCATTGCCCCCAAATTGTCGACTTCAAATGGATGAAAGATTCCATGAACGTGCCACATCCCCTAGCACTTCCTTCCCCTCAGCAGGCCCCACAATAATATTTGCAACAACCACCCCTGGTTGTGTTGCAAAACCCTATTCCACACCAAGGTGTGATGAATACTCAGCAGGAGATGCATCCTTTCCCACCACCGATGGGACAGTATCAAAATCCTAGGAATCTGGTGGATCGCAATATCCTCCTCACTAGCAAAGAAGAAATTCTTCTGCAAACACACAGTCGTCAGTACAATGCACCCCTTGAGTCTACTCCCACTGCTTCGGAAGCAACTCCAGCCACAGTCGGACAACCCTTGATGATTCCATGCCCTAACACTGAACCACCCATTCGTATTCCTCTCATCCCTTTACGATGGAATGTCAACAACCCTCAGGCTAGAGAAGCACACAATTATAGTTTGGTCGATGACTTGGCACAATATCCTGTAGCCATGTCAGTCTTGGAGGTCCTCCAAACATTTCCTACTCAATGGAAATCATTGAGGGAATTTGACCCTGCTGATACTAGACTCGTCACATTTGATCTAGATTGTGGGGAACCTCATCTCCTCACTTTGGTATCTTTCCAGATACCAGTCAAAATTTGGAACATCACAGTTCATCAATGTATCATTGATGAAGGTGCATCCACCTACATCATGTCCAAAAAAGTATGGCAGAAACTTGGCTCCTTTAAGCTAATACCATATACCATCACTTTGAGAGATTATGATGGATTACCATCCCCTCCTGAAGGGCTCTTTCAAAATGTCCCCATTGAACTCGAGGAAAAACCATTCTTATTGACATTGAGGTTATCGACGCCCTACTCGATTACAACATCTTGTTTGTACGTAGCTACATGTACTCTATGAAGTTTGTTGCCTCTTCTGTGTTTTGAACAATGACGTTCCCCCACAATGGGAAGATCATCACCATCGACCAAGTTTCACATTATGAGCCTAACCATTCCTCCAACATTGATAACATCCTACCTCTTGTCCACACTAATTCTGACACCTACCCACTCATAGATATGGGCCTTGGAATTTTCAAGGACACATCCTTGTTGGGGACATACCATGGAGAACCACTATTGATACACCCCTCGGCACAAGTGTGTGTCGTATCTTCCAATGGAACTGAAACTATAGATACCATTCCTCCCACAGAGACTTCTCCACCCCTCAACGTCCCACTTGTTGAAGAAATCCTACCTCAAGAATTACCTGAGAACCCTATTACACCACTTTCCCCCGATGTCATCCTTCCCCAAGGGAAAATATCGATTTGGGAGATAATCCCCCAATCCATCACTCAAATCCCCTTCTTCTACCCCCCATCGAGCGTACAATATTTTTAGGTAGTCGCAACGCTTACCCTTCCCAACATGGTGCTCGCCATTCTAGTATGGTATCTACACCCACCCACAATGATTCCTCAACCCTTCCTCCCTCCCCAAACATAAGGAATCCCAATGCAGATTCCAATACTAACTCTAACTGCACCATCTTCACCCCCACTTACCAACACCCCCACCACAACTGGGAGTAGACAAAATAAGAAGGATCCCACTACTCCACTTCCTCCCCGAGTTCAACCTCCTTGGGCATTATGAGAGAGAGAAGGACACCCTACAAATATATGTCACTCTCTCCCTAAGTTACATAATTTAATCCAACTCCCTCGACACGCTCATCACTTCACCAAGCACACCTAGTACTACCACCACGTCCCCTACTACAGAAAGAAAAGGTTTGTGAACCAAATTTGCATGTGCCATCTGTTCAGAGTATGGCCACTACACTCATCATTTCCCTGAGCTACCTCATTTTCGACAGACACTAATGACAGTACGCCAAAAATTTCATCAAGACCCCTCTCCACCTATGTCATTGAGTAACCGATTCACTGACATCCATTATGTCACGATCTTAGTCAACAAATAGATGAGGTGCCCTTGCTCTCTATGTGAATCACTTGATCATTTCACATATCAGTGTCCTACGATCATTGAATACAGGCATCGTCAAATGGCCCTTATTTGAAATCCTCCAACCACCTCACTCCCCATGATGCAAGTGATTCCCCCTATTCCATATCCATATATTGTCCACATTACATCCCTTGAACCTGAGTCACTTACTACCCCTCCATGGTTCATGGATAGACTATATGAAATTTTTTCCCCAAATCCTCCCAATTCTTCGGTTCATTTCCCTCGGGAAATTTTACCCCCAATCACAGTTTACAACCCACGGCATCTAAACATTTGGTTTATGTCTAGCACGCCATCACACCATAATTTTGATACGCCCTCCACATCTTCACCCCCTAAAGATAATTATGCAGTGACACTCACCAATGTTCCTTCCTCGGATCCCCTATATTCTCGCATTTTCCACTGCAATGAAGATATCCTCGAGGAACTAACTACCCCTGATTTCCCATGGAATGCACTCCACCACAGAGCGATTTTTGTCTCATGGGAATACTTTCACCCTCTTAGCCAAGGCTCCATATGTGCAATAAAAACAAAGGATTTCATCCTGTTAGGGAATATAGAATGGTTCAACAACCCTATCCCTGCCCCCGATGCTTTTGAAGAAGGAAACATGGCCAACATTTCCCCCACTGTCAAAATTGAAATTTCCATCAAACTAGGAATCATTGAGAAAACCACCATTGGCGTTGCATGCTCCTCTAAAGAAATCACATCTTACAAATCTCTCTTTTAGGAATATCAGCATATTTTTTCTTGGTCATACACAGATATGCCTGGCCTCGATCCTTCTATCGTCGAACATCACATCGACACATGGCTATATATCACAACTGTCCATCAAAAGCAACACCCACTGCACCCACCCAAAGAAGCAGTTATCAAAGCCAAAATTGACAAACTACTCCCCGTTATACACGTCATACATGTCATGGGTTTCCAACCATGTCCCCATTAACAAAAAATAGGGCATTATTCGCATCTGCACTGACTTTCACGATCTCAACCATGCTTGTCCCAAAGAAAACTTCCCTACCCCTTTCATCGACCAAATTATAGATATATGCGCAGTCCACGATGTTATGTCCTTCATGGATGGTTTCTCTGGCTACAATAAAATACAGATCCATCCAATAGATCAGTATAAAATGACATTCACTACCCCATCGGGTAATTTTTCTTATCGCGTCATGCCTTTTGGACTCAATAACACAGGTGCGACATTCCAATGGGCCATGACTTATGTTTTCAATGATCTCTCTCGCATTATCCTCGCTTACTTGGACGACCTCACTACTCGATCCAAGAAACAAAATCAACATACAGATGACTTAGGAATTGTCTTTCAATGGTGTCGTCAGTAAAATATTTTATTAAATCCCCTCAAGTGTGTATTTTTTCTCCTTGGGTTCATTGTTTCCCAACACGGCATCATTTTGGACCCCCTCAAATTCCAAGATATCACATAAATTCCACCACCTCAGAATTTATGCCAACTATAAAGCCTACAAAGCAAAGCCAGGTTTTTGCGATGCTTTGTCCTAGATTACGCCACTCACGTGCATGGTTTCCTTCGTTTATTGCATCATGATATCCCATTTCGATGGGATGAACATGCCCAAACCTCTTTTTATGATTTAAAATTGGTGCTCTCCAACGCCCCTTTGATTAGTCCACCCAACTATGATCACGACTACATCCTCTACTTATCAGCCTCGACTGTCTAAGTAGCAGGAGTTCTCGTCCAACTACGGGATGATGGTCGCGAGCATGTTATTTACTACATTAGTAAAAAACTTTTAGGAACACCCCTGAAATACAATCATGAAGATAAATTCACCCTTGCAATTGCCCTTGCAGTCCAAAAACTGTGTCATTATATCTTTCTTCGCACTACCAAAGTCATGGTAGATTCCAACCCCATGCAGTACTTTATTAGTCGACAACAAATTAATGGCAAATTTTCCCCATGGATCATCATCCTTCAGGAATATGACCTAGAGTTTTCAACTCCCAAAATCAAGAAAGAACTCGTCCTCGTCAAACTCATGATAGTGTTTCCCTCAAACGTTGCTAGTTCACCTATCAATATGGACTTTCTTGATGTACACCTCTTCTACATCCCCTCGGATGACCCCTAGTATGGCAACCTTCTTGTCTATATTTGAACATAGAATTTTGGGTCTCACCTCTCTCGAAATGATCGTCGGTGCATCTACCATCAGGCCCCTCGCTATCTTCTCATTGGTGACATTTTTTATGAACATGGGTTCGACACCATACTCTGTCGATGTTTGAACATCAATGAAGCAGACAGAGTATTGAATTATTTCCATAATGTCTCCTATGATGGCCACCTCTCACGGATGTCCACCGCCCAGAAAATCATTCAAGCAAGCTACTTCTTGCCAACATTGTTTCATGATTGCATCCATGATGTAAAGAGATGTGACAAATGTCATCTTTATGCAAACAAAGCATGAGCGCCACCCACTCTTCTACATCCAGTCATCACTGTCAGCCCATTTTTCAAATGGGGCATCGACTTCATGACTTGCAACCCTCCATCTAGAAATGGAAATAAGTACATCATCATGGTCATTGATTACTTTACCAAATGGGTCGAAGCCATGCCTACCTTCAACAACACTATTGACACCGCAACACGTTTTTTCTTGAACCACGTCATTACCCACTTCAGAGTCCCACCACAGTTAGTCTCTAATCACATTAAACACTTTCAGAATGAGATATTCATCGAACTCTCCTCAAGGTTAGGATTCTCCCATGAGTTTTCCTCCCCATACTATCCTTAGTCCAACAGATAGGTCGAGGTTGTTAACAAAGTCCTCAAAACCATGTTGCAGCACACTGTTAACAAACATAAGACCAACTGGAATCATATGTTGTTTTCAACACTATGGGCTTATCGCACAGTTGTCAAAACCACCACCAGTTTTACACCATTTCATCTCATCCATGGGATCTAAGACACCCTCCCCATCGAGTGATAAATTCCCACCTTACGCACTTCCATCGAGCTATTACTCGATACTTGTTGGCCCTTGACCAAGTTTTGGGAGATTCTTGGTCATGTTGACCTATTTTTGGACTTCGACAGCCTGTCGAAGGAGGAGCACAAGATGAAGCAGAGATCACAGGATCTCAGCCCCTTTTTGGGTCCTTTTTGGGTTTTTGGATTATGTAATGGGATTGGGATGTCGTCCCATGGGTTTACCCATGTTTAGGCCTATTTTGTATATATAAATAAATGCTTATGATAGATAGAAGTAGTAGTGCATCTATATGCTGTGAGATTGGTTTTGCTAAGTGCTAGTGTGGATTGTAAGGGCTTTGTGCCTACTATGAGAGACTTACAGAGATAAGTGCAAGTGGTTGTAACAGACTGTGGAAGGCTTTGTGTTGTAATGCAAGGAAGAAGGATTTAGCGAGTTGCGCAGATCTCTGTCCTATGCGGGGTAGGGTTTTGAGGATCTATGCTTGTAACCGATTGAATGAAGACAATAAAGAATAAGAGTTGGTGGACGTATCCCTAGGATGGGGGTGAACCACGTAAATACTATGTTATTCTTCTTTGTGCCTTGTCTTTATGTGTTCACACGTTATTTGATAAGTGATTTGATATGTTTATTTAGATATACTTATGCTTAGTGCTTAATCTTATCGATCTGATCTATTTACCTATGCTAAGTGCTTAAATATATTAGATTAGTGTGGATGTTGGGAAGCCTTTTTTTATCAATGAAGTGGATATTGATTGAATATTGAGGAACTAATGGTGTTAATTTCTTTATTAAGTAGTAAATTCATAGATCTGTGTCCCATATAAGGTTGCAAACACCTAAGTCTTGCAACCACCCTACCTCTACCTTGGGTGAGACTTCATCTTCTTCACAGGTGTTGTCAAAAGGGTTGGTAGTTAGAGATTTGTTGGTGCGTTGTTGTAGCATTGAACCTAGGGTATTCCCCTATGCCAAAAAATGGTTCTGTTGTTGGGTCCTGAAGCTATGATTGTTGGGAATTGAGAAAGAAGAATCTTTGTGCAAAGATTCATCCTAAAATTGTGAATTTTCTGTGCATAGATTTGTCGCTCTAGTGTGTAGTATTCTACTTGATTTATAAAGATTTGTGCTAAAAGAAAGAAGCTCGATCTAAAGAAAAGAAGTCGGATATGAAGGAGAGAAGCGAGATCTGAAATCGTTTGTTCTCTAAGAAAGGTAAAAGAGAGAACTTCTTATTAAAAGAGGTAAGATCTGCAAGCTCTGTGCTCTGATAAAGGTAAGAATAGTGAAAAGTTTTAGATTTGGAAGCTTTGTGCTCTGTAGAAGTAAGATAAGTGGAAATTTTTGTTTCTAAAGTATGGATATAGGTATGTTTGATAGGTTTTGTCCTAGCTTGAAAACTAGGGCACTAATAGATGAAAGAATGCTTGATATCAGTGGATCTGATAAGAATAGTGAAAGATATGTTATACCTATACATAGAAAGAATGTTTGGACTAACAAATGGATCTAGGATCCTAGAGAGAATTTGTTGCAGGTTAGTTCCTATTCTCCTAGCGTGAAATACAGGAGAATTTGGGTATCATTTAAAAGGAAGAGAGGATTAACCCTCTGTTATAGTTGCAAAAGACCAGGACATCTTGTTAACGAATTCCCTGGGAAAATACCTAGTTTTCTTTGTTGTAAAGTTATGGACCATGAAGTGTTGGATTGCCCTAGAATGATTTCTAAGCTGGAAGAAATGAATATGAATAAATAAAACCCTAAGGCAGATCCAAAAATGGTAGACTCCCAGGAAGAATCAAAGAAAGTATTGTTGCAAATAAATGAAACCCTCAATGACCATAGACATATCAGACTATCAGAGATCTTCAAGGAAAAAGAATGCATTGAAGTAAGAATAGGAGACTTCGACATTGACTATATTCTGTATGAAGAAACACAGGTGAATATCATGACAGAAATAACTTGGGAAGCCTTATATGATCCCTTCATTAGGAGGAATAGGACTATTCAGAGGAAAACTGATAAACCTATGTGGGAAGCTCGCTCGCATACCTATGAACGTTAATGGAATTTCGACAGAAGAAGATTTTGAGATTATTAAATTTATTGAAGACAACACCTCATTGACCATGTTACTAGGAAAACCTTGGATTGATAGAGATCAAACCAGATGAAAGGAAGAAGAAGAAGTTTTGGAGAATAAGAAACAAGAGTTAAAATATTTCATGACCAGAAGGATCACACACTTGATTGAAGAACAAGAGAGAAGATTGAAGCTATTTAACACTAGCAACCTAGATGTCAAATATTAGAGAACACTAGAGGATCCATAGAAGACCGAATTACTTATCCCAGACAAAGAAGAAATATCACCTTCGAATCTTAGGAAAGAATATCAACAACACACATTGACTATGTCAAACAAAGATAAGAATCAAAATGGAAAAAGACATACTGAGATGAAGATCACAGGAAAGAAGGATAGAAAGATAAGTAAGAAGAGGGATAATATTAAGAATTTAGAGAAAGTCCCAGAGGGAACCTCACAGAAAGAAAATCTACAAAATTAGAGCTTCGTCGGGATATTAGAACAATGACACATGGCACTTCACCATGGCAAAGCATTATAGCCCTTAGGGACATTATAACCGTTCGATCGACACTCCGAACGGGTAGAAAGGAAATTATGGTTCTTCATCAAACCGTTAGACCACGCTATAACAGACCAAAAAAGAGTTAATGAAGACCTCATACCCATTATAAGTGGCTCATTGTCGAGTTACCTATTTATCCCATCGTGCCATGCATAGAGAACACTTTTTCCAATTGGGAATTTGAGCCCACAGACTACATTGAGTTTATACCATGATCATCATGCTTATGCTCTCTCTCTTGTTACTGTGTCTAATCTACCCCTCCAAAACATGAGATTATTAACCTCGAGGGTGTATGTTGGATGAGTTGAGCGTTGCAGAAAGAGTTTTTGAGGAATTTTTGATCGACCTGATGACTGAAAGAGTCATGTCAAAGAGAGGATTATCCACAGGTGTACAATCATCATCCACGAGAGGACTGCCAACCTCTCCATCAACTGCTCAAGCCGGACCATCCCAACCATCCGATGTGAAGCGAACCAAGAACAGGGATGATCTAGCAAATGCTAAGTTGATTCTAATAATATTTCCCGCCTACCTACCACCTTTGAGTGGCGCAACCGATTGAGACAGTGTGCCAAAATAATTTGAGTACACTTTGGTCACTGTGTACCTCCCGAAGGGGATACGCACAGTTCGCACAGATCAAGAAAATATTGCAGCACTGAAGTTTAGTGACTTCAACCTTGGTGGCGGGAAGGTCTACAACATGCTCGCCCCACATAAGTACCTAACCAGAACAAAGGGAAAGAATTCAAAGATAGTTCCCCAGTCATGGACTATGAACCTCACACAATCCACACTACTCAATGTCATGAATATTCCTCACTTCGGAAGGAACCAAGAAGTGAATGCATGCATCAATTTGTTGCTATCCTGTTACCATGGAGGATAATTTTGGTTAAATTGTTGTATCACAGTGGATCCGACATTGATCAATTGGATCATAGGGTTGAGTATGCAAGGCCCTGACCCACAATATTTCTACCCTAGAAAAGCCATGGACCACACTTTCGCACAAAGGATCAAGGAAAATTATGGAGATGTCGAGAAGGGAACATGATGCTACAAGGTATCCTCTATCTAGAGCATCATAGTGTGCCTACACTGTCAATTGATCGTAGTAAATTTTTTCTACAAGAACCAACCCACCCAAGTGACTGGTTTTGTAGTCAATCTCACAGGGAAGTGCGCGAAGGGCCTACAAATGAATTGGGAGAACTACCTGGTGAACCAATTGGAACTGGATTGCAGGGAAGCGTAAGATCGGGGATATGAATTCCACTTCAGCTGGCTTTTGATCCTGATCACTTTCATCACCTGGGAGATGCCGGAAGGTTCGACCTTCCCGAACATCAATCCCTTTGAACCTCTAGTCGTGAAGTTCAATACATTGTGGTATTCCAATGACATGAACAAGCAATGGTAGTCAAATGTCATGTTCCATACCTATTAGAACCAGCTGAAGATAACTATCTAGTCTGAGCCTCGCATCATGCCGAATACTCTCCACAGGTTTCGGCCTTTAATGAAATTCAGTGCAGACCGCCATTTCACTTATATTATAGCATGTGTTGACGAGAACAATAATCAAATTCAATCTTACTACAAGATGACAGAGGAGGACTTAGAAGAGATTACTAAATACTGATCGACAGACCTCCTCATTCCAGTAGATCTTGTGGAGATGTCCGAAATTGACAGTCCATAAGCAGTGCATGATACACCTGGACCCAGCAAGACAAAGAAAAATGAAGAAGACCAAGATGTAAGCAGTACCACAGCAAAGACTGCTTCCATATCACCTGAGCAAGGAGGATATGGTGGAGAGATAGATGGTGCAGAAGTTTAATAGAATAAAGGTGAGGTTACACCGCCTAGAGACGAGGAGGATCCCTTGAATAAAAGGAAGGTTTTCCCCCCTAAGCCTTCTTCCCTGAATAAATCGAGAGCATCTATGACCAAAATGCAGACTACTCTCACCTCAGATGACTTTGATTTCATTGTAGCAGCACTGAACGATGATTCAATGGAGATAGCATAGAAGAAAGAGTCTCAGTAGGAGGAGATACATAATCGAATTTAGGTTGAAATTCAAGGGGTGCAGCAGGCACTACATTCCAGCCGTGTAATTTCCATTGCGCCTCTGCCATTGGAAACACCAGAAATAGGAGATGATCCAAATCAACTCCACTGAATCGTTGACACAGTCAAAGCTCACCTTCGACGACCATAGGAAGAAACAACGCAAGCCACCTAGGCTTTAGCACAAGTACAAGAAGACCTTCTAGAGAAACGCAGTGCTGCAGAATGGGAAAATCTTTCTCTCCAAGCAAAGTGGGATGAAGAAAGAGAACATCTGTAGCAAAGCAAGGAACAATTTCTCGAGGATCAACTTGAAGTAAAGGAAAGGTTCAATAGAGCACGTCGCTCTATGACATTCATCGAAGTAAAGGCCAAAGAGAGAGTTCCACAACAAGTAGTGCAACTTGAATAAGTGATTCAGCAACTATAGCAATGCATAAAATATTTGGAGCTACGTGTAGTGCCCAAGACCCCGGAAGATGTAAGAGACCAAAGGGAAGCAACAACCAGGAGTGTAGTTGAGAGACTGAAGGCTCTTTCCAGGGAGTGCAAGCAGTTGAGTAACCATAGTGACAAAATGTATGAGAAGCTCGCTGAGAACCCAGATTTATAGGCACTAGAGTCACAGCTCTAGGAAGCGAAGAAGCATGCAGCCACACTACAGGTGCAGATGAAGGCCCTGTCAGTTGTAGATAGAATGAAGAGATCTCAAGAGAAATGAATTTCCCATTAGTAGATCCATATGATCCAGAGAAAAGTTATGGAAATAACTCAACAACTCCAACCTGTGCAAGATAAGGCCTATTAGTTGTTTACAGAGGTTGAAAGTCGAGGAGCAAAGCTAGAACAGGTTGTCACCACAGCAGAACAGTGCCTAGAAGGGCCAGTGAATGATGCAGTGATCCAGGAGTTCACTGAGTAAGAAGTCATAGAAAAGTAACAGGTCGAAGTAGCTCAGGCCAAGCTTGAGGAATTCGAGGTATAACTAGTTAGACCAGAGTGACTTGGGACGAGTCACAGGTGAGTGTTGGGGGCATGTTGGCCCTTGACCAAGTTTTGGGAGATTCTTGGTCTTGTTGACCTATTTTGGGACTTTGAAAGCCTATCAAAGGAGGAGCACAAGACAAAGTAGAGATCACGAGGTCTCGACCCCTTTTTGGGTCTTTTTTGGGTTTTTGGGATTATGTAATGGGATTGGGATGTCGGCCCATGGGTTTACCCATGTTTAGGCCTATTTTGTATATATAAATAGATGCTTAGGCTAGATAGAAGTGGTAGTGCATCTATGTGATGTGAGACAGGTTGTGCTAAGTGATAGCAACTAAGTGTTAGTGTGGGTTGTAAGGGATTTGTGCCAACTGTGAGAGACTTATAGAGCTAAGTGAAAGTGGTTGTAACAAACTATGGAAGGCTTTATGTTGTAACGCAAGGAAGAAGGATCTAGCGAGTTGCGCAGATCTTTATCTTATGCGGAGTAGAGTTTTGAGGATCTATTCTTGTAACCGATTGACTGAATACAATAAAGAATAAGAGTTGGTGGACATAGCCCCAGGGTGGGGGTGAACCACGTAAATATTGTGTTAGGTTGCTTTGTGCCTTGTCTTGATGTGTTAACGCATTATTTTCTAATTGTTTTGATATTCTTAGATAGATCTACTTATTCTTAGTGCTTAATATGCTCGATCTGATCTATTTACCTATGTTAAGTGCTTAAATACATTAGATTAGTGTGGATGTTGTGAAGCCCTATTTTATCAGCGAAGTGGATATTGATTGAATATTGAGGAACTAACAATGTTAAGTGCTTTATTAAGTAGTACAATCACAGATCTGTGTCCCAACTAAGGTTGCAGACACCTGAGTCTTGCAACCACCGCTGCCTCTCCCTCGGGTGAGACTTCATCTGCTTCACAGGTGTTGTCGAAAGGGCCGGTAGTTAGGGCTTTGTTGTTGTGTTGTTGTAGCATTGAACCCCAGGTCTGCCCCTATGCCAAAAATACTACTCCAATGAAGCAGTGCTTGTTGAACTTAGAGTTGTTGGATGAAGACCGTCGATCTTCATTACAGAACAATGAGGTAGCTAAAATATGGTCGAAAGCCACCTTTGACCACCATGTCAACCTTCACTCATTTAATGAAGGAGACCTCACCCTAGCCTACAATATTGCTCATGATACCCTCGGTCATGGAAAATTTGAGTCATTATGGCATGGACCCTACATTGTCCAACACTGCCTCACTAAAGGTGGATACATCCTGGCCTCTCCAGAAGTCTAAATATGCATACATCCTGGCCTCTCCAGAAGGTTGTACTTAAAGAAATTTTATGCCTGATCATAGTCATTCTACACTAGGATTTTTCTTTTGTGTACAAATTTGTAGATTTTTTAGTATTCTTTTTTCCCTCCATGCATTATGTCTGATCTACCATTTGTGTTATTGACAGATGTCTCCCCCATTGTCCTACCACATTGGTTACGCTGACAGAACTAGCCGCTAGACACAAAATCTTGCTTTGGCCTCTTGGGCCCTCTATACCCTCTCACATGAACTACTCCACTCCAGCGGCATATGTTTGGGCTCAAAAACCAACAACCAAGTAGAATACACAGCTTGCATTGGCATCCTCTTCGAGGCCAATCACTGCTACATTCATGGCCTCGTCATATTATTATGTTCCTTGCTTTCCATCTTGTAGTTCAACAATGTGTACTGTGTCCATGATACTTTCATCTTCCGCAAATACCTGTAAGTTAGACTCTTATCTCGACATTTTGATTCAATTACATTTACACATATTCCACAAAAATTCAATCAAATAGCAGAAAATATGGCTAACCTAGTGTTAGATTGGCATATATCACATCAAGACATTATCACACATACATAAATCATCACAATTATGTCACAACAAATAGATTAGACATCATAAAAAACATCACAAAAATACCATCACATGTGAACATTATGGAAATCATAAACAATGTATATATATAACTATCAATGTATCAACAATGTTTACAAAATGGTACAAAATGTACATAGCCCGTAGGAAAGTGAACCCCCCCCACCCCTATGAGCACAAAATAGTCGTCACACCACCCTATACCATGGGCTCATAGGCCTATATAAATACAAAAATATATATATACATCAAGCAATCATGGTCCTCTATCTGGAGGAGGTGCCCCACCAGCTGGGGGGCCTCCCGGTCCAAGGGGAAGTCATCTAGTCATCGTTTCCCCCGCTATAGTTTCTCTATGGATCAGGGTCCGCAACTCTATCGGAAGTCCCACACACTACTCCAAGACTCACTCATCCTAGATATAAGTCCACATGCCCTCGAGCACTCACTGTAGCACCACCTCCAATTGGCGGCATAATTCCTCTAACACCCCACCGGCCTCTACTGGAGGATCATGTGATGGCCCTATGTCGGGGTCATCAAATCTATGCCTCATATCGTCCCTTGCATCATCTGTTGGCCTTGCACCAACCTCATCCCTCTGGCATCGCTCTCCCACTTGCGACAGTCTCACTAGCCCCTGACGAGACGACTCTGCCACCACCTCTACCTCTCGGCCTCTCGGCCCACATTTTAAAAGACACAACCAAACGATAGCATCAACATCCATGAATAATATAAACATATTGTAGACTATCAAAATCACAAAACATAAAGTACACCAACATACCTCTTTGGTCCCAAACCTCCCCAGGAGGAAACACCATATCTAGGTCCTAGAGGTAGTCCATCCCACCATATGGGTACCGCAGTATAATTTGTGGCATCTACCATGACACACATGCTAATTTAGCCATGAAATAATGGCCACCCTCCCCACCTCCATGTTGTACAAAAATAGATGCCCACCACATCAGTCATGGCTCCTGTGCCTTAACCACCAGTAGCAATACTCTAGGGCATAGCATGGGAACCCTCTCCAAAAACCACACCACCAAGATTGATCCAAAGGAAAAGTCATCACAGTCAGTCATCCGACACTGGTTAATCTTCCCAATCATTGTCACGTGCAGCAATAACCCCCAAGCGAGGAAATCCCCATCCAACACTCTCCACATAATGATCATCTGACCACCACTGATCCACTATGTCTCTAAGGACCCATAAATCCTCACAATCATAGTAGCGATGCACTGATGCAAAAAATCATCCATCACCTCTATATGACAAATGAACCCGACATAATGTTCAGTCTCAAACAATACCTCCATGCCACATCTTCCAAGTGGACACCCACTGACAACTGGGGATCAGCAGGTAGGGCCATTCCCCGAAAAGGAAGCAACATCAAGAAATAGACATCCTCCCTCACAGAGAATGTCAAATTTTCTCCCCGCATAATGAAACACTCCAGATCAGTGTTCCACATCGAGATCAAATACTACAACAGGTACTCTTGTGCCCGTATTAGTGGGCAGTCGAAGAACTTCATCAACCCATAGGCTACCAAAAGTATTCAAATTCCCAGCTCATCTCTCACCGCCTCCCCAAGGTGCTCCCAGTACCTCTCTCTCCAATGGACTGACATACTGCATTGATCCCTTGTAGTCACACAAACAACACTCGATCAACCATCATCATCATTCAAAAAAAAAAAAGCTTCAAAAAATACAACTTTTCCAAACCCCCCATCTTTGCCTCATGTGTATGGTTGTCACCCCCACAAGCGCGTAAATATGTGTGCCTATTCTTCGTATAGTTGTGCATCAATGCACAACTATCGAAGAAACATATGTGCATCTGTCACACCCACAAGCATGCCTTCATGCACACCTGTCACTACACAATTGTGCACTAGTGCGCAACTTTGTGAGAAACAATTGTGCACAGTGCGCAGTTGTACTTCAAACATGCGTGCATCCAATGCGCACCTATTTTCCACACTCATTCACCCCCATGTGTGTCTTTATTCAACACAAACATGCACCTTAGTGTGGGTATCCTTTGATTGCCCGCGCACTTGGTGGGCCACCCTTACAAAAACCTATAGTACAGCCATCCGTATGACCCTGCTCTAAAAAGAAACCCTAACTACTATGAAGGAGGATGAGACCACTAACCTAGCTCTCGCAAATCCTAGATCGGCTGGCTTGAACTCCTAGAATCTCCAAATCTCCTCTAAAAAACTCTCGTCAACTCACTATGGCAACAGGTACAAATGAGGTGGCATTATGGGCCCCACAGCTATATATAGTCCATTTTTCCAAACTTCCATGCTCAATTACAGGAGCTCAGAGCATTCGTTTTTAGATCTGTCTTCAGCCACCAGATCAACATCCCACCACCTACAAATTCACATTCCCTAGTTCACCATCCATCCACATCCTTGGGGGATCATTTTTCTTACATCACACCCATGTACACATGCTCATGTTCAAAATTATCAAATAGATGTTATATGTTCATTATCTTCAGATATTGTTCACATTAGGTATTTGGTTTTCATGTGTGCAGGTATGTGATCACCACAAACCAACGCATCCCCTTCAGGTATATGATTGACATTGGCATGTAATCATTCCCTCTGAATATCAATTTCATCTCCCAGTCACACTCTCCGACATTGGCCTGTAGGATCCTCACATCCAGCTCTGCAGTACTATCACCTCCATTGCATTTTGATACTATCACTCGGTAGCACTCTCCCCTACATGAGTTTTCCCATTCATAGTCCCCTTTAGCACTATGACACTCATGTTGTTTTCACCCCCTAGGGATGGGAGTCCCAATAGTCTTATGCATGTTCAAGAATCAACCACATACTCCTCCTCATCATTATGCTATCTTTCCCAATTGACTCCCACGATATCTCCCCATGGTTATCGTTTGACTACGCCTACACAGTATCATTAACCCTCCATTTCATCCACAATCAATTTTCCCATCTACAAATTTCCCTCCATTCATTTACCTCATACAGAAACCTACCCATGGGGCCCCCACCCTCCACTAGTTCTCCACGCAACTTGCGCCCTCACAGTCCAAGCCATCTTGCACTAGGGAACCTATTTCTGTATCTGCACACTTATCCCAAATTATTCTTTATTAATTTGCTAATTGTACAAAGTCTTTGATTCTAGCATTTACATACTTTTTTATCGCCCTTGGAGACCTTCTTTTTCTCGGCAAAGCAACCCATGTCGCCCTTGGCGACATTCTTTTTCTCGGCAAAGAATCCCATGTCACCCTTGGTTGGGGAATTCATTACTTTCTACTCTTGTTGACATCGTCCATAAACCATGAGTATCCCACAATCCATATACCCCTGATCTCTAAGTTTGTCCACTTTGTCATGCCTCTAGCACAATTTATCCCATGTCTAGTCGTCCACCTGATGCTAGATCCAGTTTCACAGTTGTGGACACTCACACTTCACATATATCCCCAACCAAGGGAATTCTTGAGTCTCACCGCATCTTGACTTAATCCATGTACCTCATCAGTTCTTGATCTCATCCAATGGATTTCATGAAGACCTTTTCTTCTTGGATTTTCATCTCCTTTTTTGTCGACATCAACACAGTTCCCGGAAGGGAGACAATATATTGACTCTCATTACCTTTACAATGAGGAGTCTCAAACAGCCCAGAGAGAATCATCATTTCTCTTTGTTGTCCTTGACCCCCATAACATTCGACGTCAACACACTCTCATGTTATGGTGGGTCTTACTATGCGACTATTGCAGTTTTTTTTTACTCGCCAGAGACCTCTAAATTTGCTAGGCCATAAATGCCTACAAGTCATTGACAATTCTTATAGGTATCTTTGTCTCTTTTCAGAGTATGTTTACCATCATAATTTTCCTCTACCATTATCAAACTGCCCCATAGGGCGTTGTAGTTATCTACCTCAACATACCACTTCAGTTACTATCATACATTTTTGAGTTACATGACACAAGCATGGGGCATGCCCAACTCGTTTGTATAAAAAAAATTATTTCCTTACCTAGATAAAGGTTTGGGTCCCACAAGTTCCCCTCTCCCTCCAATGGGTCACTCTTGCAGTTCCTCCCCTCACTCTTTCTTACAATGGTACTCTCAGTAGAAGAAACATTGATGTATTTCAGATATACATATGCTCCTAACCTCACACATCAAGGGGCATCTGTTATCACTAAATTTCATCCAAAAATGGTCACAGGAATCCATCATCTCCAAAAACCTATTAGTTCATTCATATCCCTTAAAATACATTTCCAAAGGGCACAAAAACTATACAACTGGTTATAAAATTGACATCCGTAGAAACACTACAGGAAGCATGCATAGGCCAAAGAAGCCAAAAGAGCGCACATGCGCCTGATGCTCAATTGTGTACGACAAAATCCATGCACTCCTGTGAACACCACATTTATGGTTCTTGTCGGCCCCTCACCCACTTTTGGTTCAGCTCCCAATTCAATTTGACCCTCACATCCAGGTTGAATCTGCATGGGGGGTTGGTCAAGGACCCAAGGGTGCCCTAAAGGGCCCCTTGTTCACACTAAAGACCGGTTGGATAATGCCTCAAATATTTTCTATAAAAAGAGGCCATGGGTGCACTATGAATTCAAGAATCTCATTGTATTTTTATGTTTCCTCTATTCTCCTACAAGGAACCTTTTTCCTTCTTGGAGCATACTAGCATCATCTCATTAAGCTATTCACCTCACCTCTTGAGGGAATAAGCTTGGATTTCTTCACCATTTACTTTCAAGTTTGTCCTTTGTAAGAAGATATCCCACATAGGGGAATCAAGACCCCTCCCTAGGAGTAATATGGGATCCATAAGTGCCCCTTTCTCTTTGGTGTTTTCCCACTAATATAATTTCTCCATTGGTGGCATGAATATTGGTCAATTGTTTGATTGATTTTGTTTCTAATTTACTTATGCATTTTAGTTTTATTTCTTTAGTTATTCTTATCTTAGTTTTTTGTTTATTTCATGTGATTGAGTCAATTGATTCATACACTAACCTTTTTCCTGTCTAGCAGGCCCAACTAGACTTGCAAGTGTCCCTCTTTTTCTCATTCAAGTGGCGAAAATGATACAACAATCTTGTTCGATTCTAGCAAGCTCTGGGAGAAAATAAGAGCAATGATGCATATGATCCCAAGGTTTGTCAGAACCATTCATGGCCTTGATCATAGATTCATCTGAGGTAAAAGTCTCATCAAGGAAGTCATGTGAACAAGATGACAAAGTGGCCCACACAGGCTCAAGAATAGGATCCTCCTCGTTCGTCTATGAGGTAATAGGATCGGGATCGACAGAAGAGTCAAAAACATATTGATATGTTATCTTTGTTATAAATAGTGGCATGGCCATTCCATGATGTGAATGCCTTCACAAGATGCATTCTAGGAAGGTAGGGTCCAAGGATCATTAAAATAGGAAGTGTGGAAAGGAACGAACCTCTCTGACGAAATGGGCCTACTGGACATGGAATAAATATGGCGAGTCTGTGCCATGAAGTCGAAGGTACCCATAAGGGATGAATACATTCTAACACCAATATTATTAGTTGTCGAATGAGAATTTTTGACCATGGGGATCGATGGTCAAATAGATTCACTGGGGCTAACATACGCAAAGGCCAATTGCTCGATCGTCACAATCTTCCCATCATGAGGAAAACAAAAAGTACGGAAGAAGGATGATATGATGGCAGTTGTAGTGTTAGTCCAATTGTGTCCTAGTAACAAGTTATAATCGAGGGTCACATCAACCACCTCAAAATCCACCTCTACCATCTTCCCACATAACTGGACTGGAAAGGCAGGAATAATATCGTGAGGGAAAAAGGAACAAATGTCAAAATAATTCAACATGGTTGGAGACTGAGAGAGATTCGGAGAGATGAGGGCTTTCCAACAGACCAGAGATATGACACATGTTGCAACGCCTTCATCAAAATCAATACGCTTTATGGTATACTTTGAGTAACCCACATGGATTTGGAATGCCACATGGTAAGGAAAGTGAGGCTTCACATCTGTGGCATCAAACTTGATAACTTTCAAGCCACTAGGATTTAGAGCTCCTAACACATATAGAAAGGAATTCCTCTATGAAGGACACATCTAGATTACCTCCAAAGCCAGTTGTTATCACTGAAATTTTGTCTGCATATGGCGACAAGAACTCAGCATCATCAAATAGGAATGAAGTCATTCATGGCACTGAATTAATTTCACAGCATTGCAAAAAGGTCAAAAACTATACAAAGTAACCAAAAATAAAATGGCGCTTTACAGAAGTTGGGTGCGCGCGCATATGCGCGGAACAGGAACGTACAATGCGCGTATGCACGCACGACGCATGGTTGTTGGCACAAAAACCCGCGCACCTACTAAACGGCGCATTTATTGAAATTGGTTGGCCTCCCAACCACTTATGGATCAGCTCCCAAGCCGATTTGACCCCAAATCTGAGCTGAATCCGCATGGTAGGCTAGTCAAAGACCTAATTAAGCCCTAAAGAGCCCCTTTTGACACCTCAAAGGAGTTACATAATCACCCAATGCAATGCTATAAAAATCCATGAAGAAACATCATTTTCTCAAGGAATTTCATGTAATGTTATGCTGCTTAGATTGTTTTAAGGACTCACTCCTTGGCAATAACACACTAGCACCATTTCATTGAGCTATCCACCTCTACATTGAGTGGATGTGCTTGGAGTTCTTTCAACATCATTCTCATTTTCTCATTGTAAGGAGAGAAAGTTTGTGAGGGCCTCAAGAGCCTTCCTTTGGAGGAAGAAGGAACCATAGTTCCCTTTCTTCATTGTTCTTTGATTTCATCAATTGATGATCCTAAAAACATTGGTGATATTGGTCTTGTTGTCTTTGTTATTTATTTTTCCATATGCTCATAGTTTTAGTTTGTTTTAATTTAATTCTTGCTTATAGTTTAGTTGTTCTTTTTCTAACTCTTTCCTCTACAGTTGTCATTCCCAGCAAGACCCAACTGGGCATGTAAGCACCATTTATTTGCTCACCAAGTGACAAATTGGGTGCAAACAGATTGGCAACCATACTGGGGAGAAGGTATCAATTCCTCCCTCATTTGGGTTTATTTTGCTTTCCTTTTGGTTTCATTAACTTGCAGGTTCACAAACCAGCCTCTGCCGACTTGCTAACCAGTCAATTCACAAGAGAATTGAGAGAAATCCATCCGGATTTTTCTTCTCGGTCATTTTTCATAGGCGCACGGGTATTCCACCCCACATATGCGCATTGTGCACGCATGCGCCTGTTCAGCAGTTTCTTTCTGAGCGCATGCGCTTTCGGTCTCAATTTTGCTAGCGCGTAGGCGCTTCATGCGCTTTTGTCTACACTAGAGGCTGCGCATCTGAACTAAATTTTACATTGTAAGGTCTTGGATGTGGGGAAAATCATTTTCCTTCTTAAGAATGATGTTATGCATGCTCTAAATACTACACCACTTAGACCCCTCAACTTATAAAGGGGATAGTCAAACAAACATAAGCACTTAGGTGGATAAAAATCATTTTCCCTTATTTTCTCTTCGCCACGTAGATGGCTTGCTTTGATTTATAATATAAGTTGGAAAATCATACTTAATCACACCTAACTCACATTTGGGACTAGAAATTGAAGTAGCAATCCTTGAGTATGCTCTTCTCTTGCGCTTCCAAGCGATCTTGAGAACCAGAAAAAGATTGCGAAAACAATCTCATCTCCCTTGACAAAATTTCAAAACTTTTAGGAGAGGACAAAGGCCCTTTTGGGACCCCTCTTAGTTTCATTTTTCAAACATATCTTAAATTTGTAACAAGCCCATACATGCCCACATGTCACAAAAGTAGGATAGTGGTTGGAATTTTTCTTTCTTAGATAAAAAAACTAGGAGAGTTTAAAGGTTTGTAACGGGCCCACACATGCCCACATGTTCAATCTAGGATAGTTTCATGCTTTTTCTAGATTAACTCACACA
>ML803951.1:63099-79248 GCA_009831015.1 Picea engelmannii
CCGAATGTTTACATACAAAAAATACATGTATCCGTAGGCCCATACAACACCTCGGTACAAAAATCGGCTCACCAGCCTATCAACAAAAAGGTATACATCATACATACATCAGGGTGCCTCTATCGCACCCCCACCTACTCCCCCCTCAGGAGGAGGTGGTGGCCCACCACCACCTACCCCAGGTGGTGGTGGTGGAACACCCACAGGACCCGCCTGCCCCAGCGGCAGGCATCCACTGGTCATGGCAGCAAGCACAGCTGCTCGTCGCACTATAGTCCGCCATGGTGGCGGTACACCTGTACATTGCTGTAGGAATCCATCATCCTGGATGCATATCCACATGCCCTTAGGCACATCCTGTAACACCATCTCCAGACGACGACGTATATCATCAAAATCAGCTCCAGCCGCCACCGGAGGAGCGTGTGATGGCCCTGCACCAGGGTCATCAAACCGGCGCCTCCTCGCTGCCCACTCGGGCTCTGCTAGTCACCCCGTGGCCTCATCCCACCGACGTCTCTCTCCACGCGGCAATATCTTCGGCTCTCGCTGAACCAGCACTCTCTGTAACTCCACCTCACGCCCGCGAGGTGCCACATCTGCACATGCACCAAACAAAAAACAAAAGATCATATCAGCATCCACATCACATACATATGAACTAATATCTCAAAAACATCAATAACAAACATACACAATGCTCAACATACCTCGATGGTCAAAAGCCTCCCCAGGAGGCAGCACCATGTCCGGGTCCCCCCGGAAGTCCACCCCAACATAGGGGTACCGAAGTATGACCTGCGGCATATTCCGTCATATCTATGCCGCCTACACCGTAAAATAATGGCCACCTTCGCCACCAACGTGGTGAACCAAAAATGATGACCACCGCCTCAATCATGGCTCTCGTGCCCCTGGTGCCTCTAGTAGAACCCTCGGGCGCAACATAGGCACCCTCTCCAAAAACCAGGCTACCAGGATCGAGCCAAATGCAAACTCCCCGAGACCTGTGGACCGACAACGGTCCAACTGCGCGATCATCCGTGCATGCAGTGTAAGCCCCCATGCGAACCGCTCACGTCCCACCACCACCCTCTCCAACAATAGCAGCTGGCCACCACTAATCTGTTGGGTTTCTAGTGACCCATATACATGAACAATCATCGCCGCTATACAGCGATGTGTTAAGGCATCCATAGCACTGATGCTCACCACCGTCCCTGACATAAAGTCCGGGCCTGAGCAGTATCGAGCACCAATCGTAGCCAGGGGTGTATCCCTCAACAGCAAAGGCTCTACCGGTAGAGACGTTCCCCAGAAGGGGAGCCCAGTCAAAAAATATACGTCCTCCACCGCAGTGAAGGGGATCTGCTCTCCTCGCATGAGGAAGCAATACAGCTCTGAACTCCACATCTAGAGTAGGAACTACAGTAAATACTCATGTGCCCGTATCAACGGGCACTCAAAAAACTTTAGCAACCCACAGGTTGCTAAAGTCTCTCGCACCTCAAGACCTGCATTGGCCATAGCCTCTCGCAACTGCGACCAGTCTCGCTCACGCCACCGAACAGCCATAGTCACTACTAGCCACCTGCACACAACACAGAGTCCTATATCAGTGTATGCAACCATCAAATGCATCAAAAAGACTCAATTTTCACCCTTCAAAACTTGCCTCAACAACGCGATTTTTCCACCCACAGGCGTGCACACATGCGCGCCTGTTTACTACACAGGCACGCATATGTGTGCGCATGTTCACTACACAGGCGCGCTTCTGAGCGCACCTGTCCATCATACAGGCGTGCACATGTGCGCACCTGTACAACCCATAGGCATGCGCATATGCGCTCCTGTACAACCCACAGACGCACACTTATGCGCGCCTGTACAACCCACAGGCACACACTTATGCGCGCCTGTACAACCCACAGGCGTGCCCATAGGGCGCACCTTAAATTACCCTGCCCGCGCACCCATACGCTCATATTCAGTGAACAGGCGCGCACGTATGCACACCTTCCACTGAATCACCCATGCATGTGGCCCACATCCCATCAAAAATCCCTTCAAACCCCCTTTACGGCCCCCCGTACCTACCCTGCCCAAAAATTGAAAGCCTATTTCTATGCAGGATGATCAGACCACTAACCTGATACTTGCACACCGTCGATCGGATAGCTCGTGCTCCCTGAAAATCCAAATCTCCTCTGCAATCTTCTCGTCCATTCACTGTAGCAGCAGGTACAAATGAGGTGGCAATGTGGGCCCTACAACTATATATAGGCCTTTTTCCAAACTTCCACTCACCATTCTGGGAGCCCAAGGTGTCCATTTTCCAAACCGTCTTCAGCCACGGGATCAGCGTCCCGCCATCTACATCACAGTTGTCCCTGGGTCACTTTTCATCCTGAGCCCCCGGGGCACCTTTTTTTCACATCATGGTCAGGTATGCACAGGCATTGTCACATTTATCTAATACATGCTCATATCTTTGATTCTCTTCAGATATAGTTCACTTTGGGTATTTGGTTGTTCTATGTACAGGTACTTGATCATCATCCCTCAACATCATTCCTTCAGGTATATACTCATCACTGGCATGTAGTCTCTCCCACTGTATTGCATTTACATTTCCATTCACACCCTCTGATATTGGCCTTTAGGATACCCATTCCCGGCTTTGCAGTACTCACACCCCCATTTGCATCTTCGGTACTGTTACCCAGTAGCTTTCTTACCCACATGAGTTGTCCCATTCATAGCACCTTTTGGCACTTTTTGACACTCATGATGTTCTTCATTACCCTTTAGGGATGGGAGTCTCGATAGTCTTTCATCATGTTGCAAATCAACCACATTCTTCTTCTCTTCATTTTGCTAGCTTCCCATATGGACTCCCAGATCATCTCTTTATGGTTCTATTCTTTTTACCTGCACCTTTGTAGGATCATGAACCCTCCATTTCATCCACCTTCAGTTTGCCCATCTGTGAACCTATCTTCATTTCACCTACCTCATACATAAACTCACCAATGGGGTCCACACCCTTCATAAGTTTTCCAAGAAGTTTATGTCCTCCCTGGGGCACTCATTTCACACTGGGGCACCCGTTTCTGTATTTGTACATTTTTCCAACATTATTCATTATTTATTGTACAAACGCCTTTATTTCCAGTCGTTACATTTTCTTTTGTCATCATTGTTGGTGACTTACTTTCTTTTTGGCCACACGCAACCCATGTCACCCTTGGTTAGATCATTACTTACCATCTACCCTTGCCGGCATCGTCCATATCTTCAGAGTACTTCACGGGTCACTTGCCTCTACCCTCTGAATTTGTTCACCTTGTCCCACCTCTGGCACAACTTATCCTCGGTCTTGGCGTCCCCCTGACACTAGACCTTGTCACACGGTTGCGGCCACTCATTATGTCATACATCCTCCAACCAAGGGCAGTCTTGAGTCTTCCCACTTTTTGACTTCATCCATGTACCTCTACCACTTTCTTACCTCAGTAGATTCTATGAATCCCTTTTCTTCTGGGAGTCGCGTTCCCCTTTTGTCGACAACATCACACTTTTTCCAGAAGGGCGACAGTATCTTGATTCTCATTCTTCATTTAATGAGAGATCTCGGACGGCACAGGGTGAAACACCATTGCTCCCTGTTGTCGTTGGCCCCCATAACATTCGACGCCAACAGTTTCTCATGTTATGGTGGGTCTTACTTTGCGACTATTGCAGTTCTTTTTATCATTTGTCGAAGACCTCTAAACCTGGTAGGGCCATCAATGCCCATATCATCGTCGTAGCTTATTACCATGATCATTTCCTAGTGTTCAGAGTATATTCCTTTGTAGAATTGTCTTCTTCCTTTTACTGCCCCCGAGGGCGCTGCAGTTATCTACACCAACACTTCTATCATCTTTTGTCAGAGTTACATCACACGAGCATGGGGCATGCCCACCTCGTTTGTACACAAGTGTATATTGTTACTCACCTTATGGAAGGTCGAGTTCTATCGGTTCCTTTCTTCTCCAACGAATTGCTCTACACGGCCCCACTCTCACTCTCTCTTACAACACCATTCTCAGTAGAAGAAACATTGATGGATTTCAGCTATACGTATGCTCCTAACCTCATCCATCAGGGGGCATCTGTTATCACTGAACTTTCATCCGCACATGGCGACAAGAACTCGGCATCGTCAAATAGGAATGAAGTCATTCATGGCACTGAATTAATTTCACAGCATTGCAAAAAGGTCAAAAACTATACAAAGTAACCAAAAATCAAAGGGTGCTTTATAGAAGTTGGGTTCACGCGCATATGCGTGGAACAGGAACGTACAATGCGTGCATGTGCGCATGACGCGCGGTTGTTGGCGCAAAAACCTGCGCACCTGCTAAACGACGCATTTATTGAAATTGGTCGGCCTCCCAACCACTTATGGATCAGCTCCCAAGCTGATTTGACCCCAAATCTGAGCTGAATCCGCATGGTAGGATGGTCAAAGACCTAATTAAGCCCTAAAGAGCCCCTTTTCACACCTCAAAGGAGTTACATAATCACCCAATGCAATGTTATAAAAAGCCATGAAGAAACATCATTTTCTCAAGGAATTTCATGTAATGTTATGCTGCTTAGATTGTTTTAAGGACTCACTCCTTGGCAATAACACATTAGCACCATTTCATTGAGCTATCCACCTCTACATTGAGTGAATGTGCTTGGAGTTCTTTCACCATCATTCTCATTTTCTCATTATAAGGAGAGCAAGTTTGTGAGGGCCTCAAGAGCCTTCCTTTGGAGTAAGAAGGAACCACAGTTCCCTTTCTTCATTGTGCTTTGATTTCATCAATTGATCAGCCTAAAAACATTGGTGATATTGGTCTTGTTGTCTTTATTATTTATTTTTCCATATGCTCATAGTTTTAGTTTGTTTTAATTTAATTCTTGCTTATAGTTTAGTTGTTCTTTTTCTAACTCTTTCCTCTACAGTTGTCATGCCCAGCAAGACCCAACTGGGCATGTAAGCACCCTTTATTTTCTCACCAAGTGACGAATTGGGTGCAAACACCAGCATCGCACAAGGGGTTTGACCCAAATCCTCAACAATAGAGTAATTTTTTGCAGCTCTATCACTAGGATTGTGGGTAGAGTGCTTGAGTACTCCTTTCGAAATACGAGGTGATGGATCTAGTTTTTTAATCTGTAAGGGTGTCTCTGGAGGAGGAGGAGACTCTAAACTAGGTATAGTTTGTGTATAACTGTAGTCGCAATATTGGGTGGCCACATTAACCTCATATTTGACCATATTGATGCATAAATGGTCATTTTCTTGTGTCGGTGGGTTTTGAATCCCACTCGCCACATTTTCGACATTTGAGGAGCTCGAGGCCTTGTGCTGGTTATGTGGAAAAGAATTCGTCAACATGATGAGTGGTAGAGATAAAAGCCTCATAGCTTCCACAAGTTTGGGGAATAAATGAGTAAGGTGATCATCTATACAAAGCTTACACAGAAACTTCACCTTACGCCTTTATTTATTTCCCTCACCAACATTATTGTTTGTCTTCTCATTACTACCATTGTCCTTGGGTTTATTATTATTCTTCCCACCTTTATGATTATTATTATGTCCTTTCTTCTTATTCTATTCTGATTGTTGGTTACCATTTGGGCCAGTTGACGGTTGCATGGAATGTACATCCACCGAATGAGTGGGATTGGAAGACAAAAATGAAGTTGGCCCTCCTGTAAACTAGTTTAGAGACAACTCTTTCAAATGGCTTGTCATCAAGTCTGCATATTTCACATTGGCAGAGCCTACAATTCCATCAGCATGAGGCTCGGGCTTTTTTCTAGGGTCATAGTTTGACCTCGGTGCATCAGGAAGAATCTCGTATAACATCCCAGACTGAGCATATATAATATCTAACTGTTGGGATTTAAAAATCACTTCTTCCTCAGATGTAACCTCAGATGTAGCAACATTCTTTGAGATAGGAGGTTGTATATATTTAAGGAACCACTCTAGCAGGAATTTTGGGGTATGCAGGTCTTTATCAACCTCTTCCATCCACGCCACTCCTGGATGTGATCCAAGATATGAGTGGCTTTGTCCTGGTGTAAGGTCGACAGAAGTTCTAGGCCAACATCATAACGAACTGACAATTGGAAGTGGTTAAGGAAGACTAAAACCATCTAACTAAAGGTCCCGTATGCCCCCCTAGGTATCTTGATATAACATTTAGTGAAAACCCCCATGAGGGTGCATTGAAACAATCTTAACTGAATGGAATCACCGATAAGGGAATTCGAAGAGCACCATATGTGAGGTGGTAACATGATCACTAGGATCCTCGCCATTCTTTCCTTCGAATTTTGGAATATCCAAAAGAAGCTTGGTGGGAACGGGGGGCCATGTAGGATCATGACACATAGGTTCATTCATCAACTTAGAAAAGTCTGGCAAATTGAGCATGGCCAGAAAAGGGAGACAGGGTTGTGGCATCTGGCCCCAAACTCCTGGGAAATATTGTGGTTGGGGGATTGTATCCCATCCAGGGTTCTGGTAAGCAGCATGTCCCTATCCGGGATTGTAAGACCCTCCTCCAGGATGATTCATAAGGGGCTGGTTGGGCATCATTCTAGTAGGAATGTTCAGATGAGGGTTATAAAAAATACCCCCATATGGGGTGGACCCAACTTGGGGGTTTCCCAAGGTGTGAAACTGACCTCCTTCGGGTGTGAATCCATAGGATAAAGGTGGATTCGTCATGCAAAACATGTTGGTCGGAATTGACACTAAGGAGGTGAGTGTAAAGGATGGAACTTGAGCAGAATCTTGTCTGCTAGGTTGGTTACTCCATCTAGAAGAAACAAGATTAGACCTGAGATTAAAAGGAGGAAAGCCTCCTAGGGTAGGAGTCGTTTGAGGGACATGAGTTCCACCAAACGAGAATGGAGTATAATGAGGAGTTGTGCCCCCAAGTCCAATGCTAGCATTAGGGTCAGCGGTTGGGATGGAGTTTGAAAACTGCGAAGTAAAATTTGGCATACCATAGGAAAAGGGACTAGAGGCCATAGGGATGGACTGAATATTATAGCTCGATGAATGACCAAGAGACCCAAAATGGTTCATCGAAATAGGTTGAGTATTCACTATAGGACAGAAAACAGTGATGATAGTTGACTCTAGTACTACAACCATTGTGGTTGAAGGATTCGAAGGGGTGCCATTAACTATAGTAGGTGTGGGAGTTAAAGAGCTCCCAATATCTTGATGACTCGGTTCAATACTCATCCTTGTAGAATCACAAGCCTGATAATTGAAGGTGTGTGTACCATGTTTAATAACTCTACACCTTTTAGAAGGAAAACACTCAAAATGTGGTGGTAATTGTAACAAGTGGCGAGACCTGTGGGGAAGTTGGTCTGGCTCCACGATGACTCAAGAATCAAGATATAAAAAAACAAATCCTAAGACCAACTAGTAACCAAAGAGAACACCAAAAATAATCAAATGGCCAATATGCACACAAACAGGATAAAGTGGCTGAAAGGGAACTCCCTCTCTAAAGTAGGTATGCCTCACCCAAGAGGGGCCTAAAACTCCACTGCTAAAGATTGAAGGAAACATAATCAGTTATAAGGGCCCTCGTGGGCTTAAAAACCAGTCGTTCAGATCCCCCCAGAGAGATAATCCTCCATAAATGTTGTGTGTTGTTCAACCCTTATCTGACCCAGGGTACCTGCAGAATAACCCTTGCAAGTAACCTATGTGGTACCTAATTCAAGCAACTAAGCAACCACAATATAACTGATGCATAGACGAATAGTCGTAAGTTAGTTCCATCATAAGGGCAGGGTATCAAAGCTCGAAACCTTGAAAACACCACCTCTCACAGAGGTAAGGGCACTATCAAGATCTCCATATATGAATAGATCCCCATAAATATATCTGACGCTAAGAAGGTATCGGGGGGGGTTTATCCCTTCAACCGACCTCAAGTGACCTCTTTCTTAACTCCGATGTAAGCGAAGCCTCCTAATACTATCGATTATACAATGGATTTATCCACTCCCTTAGTTAGACACATATGTTGATTTAATATCCTTGGAGAAATTTACTCACAAAATCCTATTCCAAGGCTCTAAATCCTAAGTTAGTTTGTGCACCCTGGAAAATAAAATCATTACTAATCAAATTTAAATTATAGCGTTAATTTTAATGGACTTTCTTACTTAAAAGGTGTGGTAGTGAAACTAGTGATGTTATGACTCAACAAGTAAAATAAATCAGTATGAATACAATGCAAAGTCCTAACTTCAATTTCCAATAAATGATATGCTTTTCAAAAATGCAATTTTCGATTCAATTCTGCATTTCTGAATAAAATGAAATCTTTCCATGCATGCACTAGGATCAATGAAAAATACTCAAGAGATCAAAATGCCAATCAATGTAAAGTGCCTAATATTTTTGAATTTTCAATATAAGAGAATGAAAATGCAAGGATTGTACAACAACTTGATATAAAGACTCTAATGTGTATAGACAGAGACAACCCAAGTAGGATATCAAGGAGAAAAACACCCAGCCCAAGGTGCAAGGAAAATCAAAATGAAAATATGATGAGAAAGCCACCGCCCAAAAATTCAACCAAAGACAGGTTTCATGTCATTCCACAGACACTTAACCGTCACCACAGAGACCCAAGAAGACTCATCAATCATCAAAACCTACCTAGCAACCACCAAACCCAGCAATCAAGAAACAAAGGTTGATGTATGTGATTGTTCAAGAGAAAAGCGTGTATGTACGCATCTTGAATGAGTACAAATCATGTATGTATGCAGTTGTCAAGAAAAAACCTGCATATATGTGTCAAAACACAGCTAGGCTAAGAAACTCAGACTCAGAGTGAACAGAGGTTGTCAAGCAATCATACGACAAGAAACTCAATATGAACGAGAGAAATCTAAGGAGAAAAACACTCCAAATCCCAAAAAAGAAGATTTTATCCCCAGTATGGTCACCAATTATGTTACGAGAAAAATCTCTCTATGGCTAGGGGTAAATCACAATAGACAGAAATGACTGTAGAAATCAACTCTAATCTCAAGTATGCTATATAAACAAATATTCTAGCAAGACAAGACAAAATTCCTACCTCTTCCATACGTTCGATGAATTCCACCATTGAGCACTTGACCCAAAGAAATATACCTTCAACTAGTCCTCAACCACCAAAAAACGCAAACATATGGTGATAATATATAATGTTAGCACATTTGATAGTAGAATCGTTCAACATTCATAACAAATACACACATGGAGATATTAATAGGACGAGAAAAGAGTATTTCTATTAAGATATAATTAGTAGAAGTGAATGAGTTACAAACTTCTATGTCGGCACAGTTCAAAACCTAGAAACTAAGTTCCTTCCAGTTGGGCCTCCACCACTTCAATCCTCCACCAAAGGTAAGCTCATATAAGATAGACAATGAAGTTCTCAATCAATAAGAGAAGAGCTTGGGGGTTGAACAATGTGTTCATACTTAAAGGACAAAGGGATGCAGACTCAATGTGAAGTGAATGATTTCTCCAGAGAAACTTTTCTCTCAAAGTTGAATTCTTTCTCCCCTTTTCCATAGCTCATATTTGGCCCATTTATATCCTTCAAGCAGAACTAAAGGGCCGATTCAGAATATTTCTAGTATATGGAAGGTCAAGGATCATTGATCTCGTGACGTGACATGGAAACCCAACACCATTTTTTAATTTTGGGCACATTTATCGATGTACACATGTTGTAGTGGTGCAACCTGCATATATGCATGTTGTAATATAGGCAGGGTGTGTATATGTGGAAAAATCATGTTTTTATATCTGGGATTTGAAAAAAGGGACTTCAAGTCTACATAGGGAAATGAAAAAAGGCCTTCTTTGCAATATTTCATGGCATGATGCAAATCTTTCTATAAAAACGTGGCAAGGTTGACGCGGAGGTGTGACTAGGACAAAGGGAACCTTAAGATGAGTCAGGACAAAACTAGATCGTATGAAACCCCTATGTGACAAAGACACATGGAACTCGAGACCGGCGTCTTCGTTTACTCATGTTATTTGGAATCGAGGACTTTCCCTTAGTTAATCAATCTAACAACAGATCCTACCCGGTCGACGCCAAAAAGTATCAAGGATCGACGATCGACGATAATCTTACCCAAGTGCTCTTGTATTAACTCTCTCAAAAATATCCCAATTCCGAAAGTGCATCAAGGATTGATGATCAGAGATGCGTTAACGTGGAAATTTTTAGGGATTTAACTCTTTGAGATTTCTTCAACCCCGAACCAAAGTATCTGTCATCGACTATCATGGTTTTATCATGGCTCATGTCAAAGTTTAGTACTCGCGTATTCTATCGACGCTGGTGGTGATCGACTATCTCCTTAAACTACATGGAGAGTTACTAATGCAAAATTATTCCGCCTTTTACTGTCGTTGATGGTGCATCAATGATCAATGATTATTATTACTATGTGGCCACTTTATCTTCTTGGATTTTTTCGACGCCGAACATAAGCGCGCTTGTCGCAATGTTAGGTGCAAATTATAAGTTAAAATGACAAGTTCTTTTAGACACAAGGTTTCATTTAACAAGTTCAAACCAAATTCAATTTGATTGATAAGACTCACGAAAAAAAAAAATAACCACCCCTCCATATTGAACTGAATTTAGACAGTAAAAGAAAACAAGTTGTACCCAAAAGTGACAGAATTTCAAAAAAAAACTTTTAGGGTGTGTTGATCGCTCAACACTATCATCGGTAGTCTTTGAAGGATATGAGAAAAGTTGTCCATCATCTCGTTCCTTTGTCACACAAGAGCTTCCTCGAGCAATGTATTGAAAAGATCTCATGATTTTTCATCTCTCTTTTCTTCTTCCATGGGAGGTCGCTTGGGATGGCGAGAGAAGTTGTCCTCAAGAGAAACTAGTTTGAGACCCAACTCTCTATACCTTGACCTCGTCGGGGACCTACTCTGAGAAATGACAAGAAGCAGCATGATTTGATACCATTGATATGAATTATTTTGAGAACGACATGAAGAAAAAAATATAACTGACATATAACAATGAAATACTCATAGCTAATGCAGAGAACATATAAATATAGTGAAAAACAAATTCTATTAATGAACAAGAGAGAAAAACATTGTAGAACACAAACTAGCAGAATGGGGTAGCCTATCTCTAAAAAGAAAGATATGTTGGTTATGCTTCATTCACAACAATATTTACATCACACTCTATTTCATGCTTAAAGGGCCTCCTTCATCTCAATTATATATGAGAGAGTGAGAGGAGAACAATTCCCATGATGCATGTGGGATAAATTGGACTAAGTTTATAAAATTTCATAGGCATGTAAAACACTAGGAATTCCTGAGCGGTCACCCATCCTATTGGCCCTTGGTCATGTATCAAGGAAGAAATTGAATATTAAGGAAGAATAAAGACAAACTATGAAGTGCACAGAAGGCACACAAACCAAGGACAGCTCGAAATGGTTAAAGAAGCATAAAAGAAGGAACGAAGTAAAGGAAAGCAAGTCATTGAAAGAAAATATCAAGGAAGACAAAGTAGCAAAGAAGATATATCATGGGCAAGTTAGCAAGTAGAAGAAGACAATAATGGGTGCTTTGGAGCACCTCACGGAAAAGAAGGAAGAACAAGTCGGCGAAGTCCTTAAAATGAGGGTTAAGTGGACCTAGGGTTTTGGCAATGTAGATCTTGGGTTTTGGCACCTGGGCTTTGGTCTAGGGTTTTCTAAGAGTCATGGAATGTATAAATAGATGTCTGGAAGAGTTGAGAGGAGAGGTGTAATAGTGATGTTGAGATGTAGGAGTGTTATGTTTTAGGGAATTTTTGTATTTTGGGTCTTTAGTTGGGTGCGAACATCTACTCTGTAGATGGGTGTGCAGGGATAGGGAATAAAGAAGAAGAGAGAGAATGATTTGTAGCTGAGTGCACAGATAGAACTATATATTTTCATCTATTCTATTAATAAACACAGTTTTGTGGACGTAGTCCTAGGGAGAGGGTGAACCATGTAAAATCTTTTTGTTCTATGTGGTTGATGCTTTTTTATTTTCTATCTTTTATACTGTTATTGCACTGTTATTTTTCCTGTTGAATATAAGAAGATATAACTAACTTCACGAAGTTAATCTTAATATTGTGAAGAATCTATAGGTTATGTTGCATTGTTGTTTTGGAATCATCTTGCATTTCCTCTAGTTGTAGACACCTGTGTCCTGCAACCCCCTATTGCTACTTCGGGTGAGAATTTATCTGCTTCATAGGTGTTTCTGTAAGGGCCAATAGTTAGGGTTTGTTGGTGCACTGTTAGATTTGAACCATGGGTCTGCCCCTGTGCCAAAAAATGGTTATGTTGTTGGGACCGAGATCTTTTTAAGGGAATGCCAAGGTGGTTTCCATCAAAGACATAGATTTAGAATTGGATAGAAGAACAAGAAATGGACTTCTTCGTAGCTCAGAACAAGAACCCTAGCATTAGTACAAAAGACTGGTTGGGAAGGTACATCTTTATTGATGTGCACGAGAGTTTCTTTGCAGGAGTTCATCAGGAGTTGTATGAGTGGTTATCCAGAATAGTAGATACTCAGTTTGAAATAATATCTAGACCACCTGTGGTTTGGACATCGGTGTTGATTAAGAAAGTCAAGAAATTTGATAACGTTGTGTCAAGAGCAGTGGATCTTTGGTTTGACAACACTATTGGAGGGTACATTATTGAGTTTTCTATTGATAGAGTGGAATCATATAGTCAAGTAGAGAGGTATTTCTTCAAGGGACCTAGAGGAAAGTTTCTACACTTTTTGAAGTTGCAGATTAAGATGCTATTGCATCAGAAGAATATCTTAAAGATACAATAATCAGTTGGATTTTAAATCTAATGTTCAAGAATTTAGATAGTGACAGTGACACAGAGGTTTGATCTAAAAATGAAGAAGACTTGAAATCTTGAAAATATTTGCAAGTAAAATCTATGTGTTAAAAGCAAATGGATCAACTTTGCAACACATTAATTAAAGGATTAATCATTCAAGATACAAATAAATAGCATCATAATCAATGAACATAAGCACATAAAAACAGCAACTGATAAAGGAGTTCACCCCTCTCTTGGGCTACATCTCCTGGTCCAGCTTCCAATGGATCATTATTATTAATTGCTCAAAGTGCTTAAAAACATACTTTACAATGCTCAAATTGACGAACAGACTGCTCCAATGTCTTCATAGCGTCCAAAAACCCCTAGTTGGGATTTTTCGGCACCTCGTTTGGCCAAAAAATGAAGAAGTTATGCTTCTTGGAAGTCCCTCCTTCAAGCTTGTTGTCTTTGTATCTACAAATCACACCCTTGTTTCATGAACCTAGCACACACGCTTATTTAAGCGCAAAAACCTGGCACTGGGTGCAACCGCACCAACGGTGTGAACTGTAGGATGGTTATGGGCACACCAGCCCCTAACCGCCTAGCTCTCTAGCACAAGAGGGTCATATGACCTCGTGCATATACAAAAAGGGCTAAACCGTGCTAACCATTTGTACATTCCTGCGCGCTCCCGGTTGTGGTCATATGTATAGACCATGCGACCAGGCTCCATACAACTCTGCACGCTCTCCGTGTGATATGTGGTCACATGTAATAACAACACGACCACGGGCCGAGGCTAAGCCCCGACCCGACCTCCGGCCAAATGCAACATAAAGCGAACTTAAATATATATCAATTCGTATATATAACAAGGAGAAAATGGTGGTACGTTGGTCGAGCGGACTTTGTGAAGGATTTATATGGTGGGGAGGTCTGGGGTTCCAACCCCACGGACTCCAATATATTTTGATCAAACAACCAATATAACGGTGCCACATGGCAGCCCATGACTGGGCCATGTGGCACCAAACCACCAACCACATACTGCCACATGTTGAAACACCATTCGACCACATCTTCCAATCAACAACTACCATGTCACCACATGCCACATCAACGTACGGTCGTACGACCCTGCCACATCAGCCTGTACGGACTGTACAGTCAGCGTCCCTTTTTTTGCTTGCTTGACGATTCGAACAGATCGCAATATCTCTCGCTCCCGACGTCTGTTTGAGATGAAATGAGTTGCATTGGGTTTGAAACGACGAGGCCTACGCTCTCATTTGACTTGAAGCGATTCCGAGCACTTTGAATTTTTGAGCAAAATTTGACCCCCTGATCACACCTCCACATTGGGAAGCTTTTGGACCTCCAAAAGACTATTTTCAGTCTATGTGAAGATGAGGGTATAGTTCCCTCACCCTTCCAACCTCAATCCACTTGGCTTTGCTTGGATTGGTTCCTTTAAGACCAACTCAAAGATATTCCACATTTCCTCATTTTGAAGTTCTCATTCTCCTGTCAAGGATGGTGTCTTCATGCAGTTCTATAAGATACTCTGGGGGAAAATCATCGATAGAAGGAATCTGAACATGCTCTCCTTGATCAGCAATCAACGGAGGCTCATACAATTTCAAATTCTCAACATTAACAACTGCATACATCTGCATATAAGGAGGCAAATCTAAACAAAAGGCATTGTTACCAATCTTGTCGATAATCTTGAAAGGACCATATCGAATCAGTTTCAACTTTTTACCTTCTCCTTTAAGCCTCTCCTTACTGATGTAAATCCAAACTTCATCTCCAACTTGGAAACTGTGATCAACACGATGCTTTTCATGTCTCATCTTGTACTTGGCCTGACTCTTTTCCAACTGCTCTTGCACCACTTGATGTATCGAGTGAATTTGTTCAATGAACTTTTCTGCCCTATCAATGTCATATTGACCATCGACAACAATATCCTTCCCAAAGATAAAATCTAAAGGAGACTTGGGAAAATAGCCAAAAAATGCTTCAAATGGCGACATTTGAGTCGAAGAGTGCTTAGCTCGATTGTACGCATGTTGAATGTAGTGTAAATGCTCATCCCAAAGTTTAGGATGCTTGCTGCAATAAGCACGAAGAATATGCACCACTATTCGATTTACCACCTCTGTCTGACCATCTGTTTGCGGATGAAAATTTGTTCTCTTTTTAAGTTTGGTGTCCATGAGTGCCCATAAAATCGACCAAAAACTTCCAACAAATCGAGAATCCCGATCAGAAATAATGGACTTAGGCAATCCAAAATGCACCCAAACATTTTGAAAGAACATTTGTGTCGTTTGTTCTACTGTAACCTGCTTAGTACAAGGCATCAAAATACACATTTTGCTAAATCGATCAACCACAACATAAAGATAATCATGATTTCATCTCGACATAGGTAAACCACCTACAAAATCCATGGAAATACTTTCCCAAGGTCGAGAAGGAATTGGAAGTGGAGTATACAAACCCAACTTTCGATTGCTAGGTTTACTTGTAGCACACAACGAACATCCTCGAACATATCTTGAAACACTTTCATTCATTTTAGGCCAGTAGTAGTACCTTTGCAAATTAGCCATTGTCTTGCCTACACCAAAATGACCAGCAATAAGAGAAGAATGTGCTTCTCTTATAATGTTGATTCTTTCCCCCTGTGGAATACACAACTTGCCAAGATGATACAAGAGATTATTATGCACATGGTAATCCAATTCTTCAACATGGTTAGAGTGGCACAAAGTTTCATACACTTCTTTGAAATCAGTATCTAAAGCATATTGCTCCACATAACTTTCATGCATTATAGGACTATGCTTAAGAACAACTGAAGCACTAATAATAGGCCTTGAAAGCATATCAACGACTTTGATAAAAATTCCCTTCTTATACTTGATAACCAAATGAAACTGTTGAAGAAAACCCATTGCATAATTTCTTGCATCTTTTAATTGATCAAGCAAATCATCGATTCTAGGAAGAGGATAACGATTCTTAACTGTAATTTTGTTCAAAGCCCTGAAATCAACACACATACGCCACGTACCATCTTTCTTTGGAACTAACACAATTGGAGATCCACATGGCGATGAGCTTGGTACAATAACCCCTTTGTCGAGCAACTCTTGA
>ML803951.1:81340-128284 GCA_009831015.1 Picea engelmannii
TCCACAAGTTGACCTTCTCCTCTTGTGAGTTTCAACCTTGTGAGAATCAGAAACAAAACACTTGAAAAATAATCAAGTCTTCAAAAACCAGTGCTCTGATACCAACTTGATCTAAAAATGAAGAAGACTTGAAATCTTGAAAATATTTGCAAGTAAAATCTATATTTTAAAAGAAAATGGATCAACTTTGCAACACATTAATTAAAGGATTACTTATTCAAGATACAAATAAATAATAGCATAATCAATGAACATAAGCACATAAACACAACAACTGATAAAGGAGTTCACCCCTCTCTTGGGCTACATCTCCTGGTCCAGCTTCCAATGGATCATTATTATTAATTGCTCAAAGTGCTCAAAAACATTCTTTACAATGCTCAAATTGACCAAATGACTGCTCCAATGGCTTCATAGCATCCAAAAACCCCTAACTGGGCTTTTTCGGCACCTCGTTTGGCCAAAAAACGAAGAAGTTATGCTTCTTGGAAGTCCCTCCTTCAAGCTTGTTGTCTCTGCATCTACAAATCGCATCCTTGTTTCATGAACCTAACACACACGCTTATTTAGGTGCAAAAACCTAGCACTGGGTGAAACCGTGCCAATGGTGTGAACTGTAGGACAGTTATGGGCACACCAGCCCCTAACCACCTAGCTCTCAGGCACAAGAGGGTCATATGACCTCGCGCATATACAAAAAGGGCTAAATCGTGCTAACCGTTTATACATTCCCGCGCGCTCCCGGTTGTGTTCATATGTATAAACCATGGGACCGGGCTCCATACAACTCTGCATGCTCTCCATTTGATATGTGGTCACATGTAATAACAACACGACCACGGGCCAGGGCTAAGCCCCGGCCCGACCCCCCGCCAAATGCAACATAAAGCGAACTTAAATATATATCAATTCGTATATATAACAAGGAGAAAATGGTGGTACATTGGTTGGGAGGACTTTGTAAAGGATTTATATGGTGGGGAGGTCCAGGGTTCGAACCCCACGGACTCCAATATATTTTGATCAAACAACCAATATAACGGTGCCACGTGGCAGCCCATGACTGGGCCACGTGGCACCAAACCACCAACCACATACTGCCACATGTCGAAACACCATTCAACCACATCTACCAATCAACAACTACCATTTCACCACATGCCACATCAGCGTACGGTCGTACATCCCTGCCATGTCAGCCTGTACGGACTGTACAGTCAGCATCCCTTTTTTTGCCTGTTTGACGATTCGAACAGATCGCAATATATCTCCCTCCCGACATCCATTTGAGACGAAACAAGTTGCATTGGGTTCACAACAACAAGGCCTACGCTCTTGTTTGATTTGAAGTGATTCCGAGCACTTTGAATTTTTGAGCAAAATTTGATCCCCTGATCGAGGTTGGACACACGCGTAGTGGGAGATCGTTCAGAAAGATTTCTCTTGCGAACCTATTTAAGCAGAGTTACAGGCCATTAGCGAAATAAGAAGTAGAGAAATCAGACGAAGATTATTCAAATTCTGCAGGGGCATAGAAAGTAGGGACTAAAGAACCTCACCGAGAAGAACCAAGAACTTTAGGTATTGCACCTACTATCGAAGTAAGTAACCAGAGTAACTAGAGTAATCAGAGCACTCAGAGTACCATCACAATAAGTCTAAGAAACCAAGGAAAATCAATGGAATATGAAATGAGGTTACCTATTTTCAGAGGAGATGGATCTGAGGATCCTAACCAACACTAGTTCTTATGCGAATCTGTGTAGACCATTAAGCAAGTCATCGACGAAGATGTTAAAAGAGATCAGTTTATTACTACTTTGAGAGACCGTGCACTGAGATGGTATATGAAGTTTTTTAAATCATTTGTACAACCTAAACCGTTGAATGACATTAAGACTGTGTTGAGTGCAGAGTTCAAGAAGCCTAATTTGGAGTCGCAGTGCATTACAAAGTTGAAGGAAATCAAGCAGAATGTGACTGAACCGGTTTGGGAATTTGATCAGAGTTTTAAGACCTTAACAAGCCGTTTAAGTTTTTAGATTCCAGATGAAAAACATAAGGAATGGTTCAATGTTTCCCTCCTGCCACACATTAGAGTTCCTCTAATGCAATAGAAGGTCGCTTCGCAGGCTGAGGCATTAGAGATTTCCATGAAACTAGAAGCAACCCCTGTAGGAGAATCCGGTCTAGGTATGAGTCATATTTTGAATCAATTAACTAGTTTATCTTTACAGGATGAAGACATGAAGAAAGACAAAGGAAAAGAGAAAAGAGAATACATATGGTGTATCAGATGTAAAGCAGAGGGATGTGACAAAGAGAATTGTCCTTTATTTAGTGAATACTTGGCCTCTGGAGCCCCTAACCCTTTGAAGCAGCCTACATTACCATGGTACGAGGTATGTAGAACTAGAAATCACCCTGGTGAATGTTATTATATGAATAAATATGGCTAGACTCCCACCAATCTTTATTTTACATTCTGAAAATCTATGGGGAATGATGAGAGGGACTGTAGGGATTATGACCGCATGCATGAAAGGTCAAGGGATGGATATAGAATTCAAGGAGAATAACAGCTAGAAGGAAATGCTATGCAGTTCAATTCCCCAGGAAGAGGAAGCTTCACCCCTCACAGTGGGTTATGAGGAAGAGGATGAGGAGGAGGCATGGGTCGAGTTCAAGGTCATATTATTTTCTATAACTATGCCTAGCCAGGTCATTTGGCAAGGAATTTTCAGAAACCTTATACTACTTGCAGCTACTATAATTCATTTGACCATATCATCGAAGACTTTCTAGTATTGTTAGCTAAATTTTAGGAAAGACAAGGTGGAAACCATCAAGTCCAGAAAATAACAGTTGAACCTCACGATCAGGAACCCAGAGTCACTATTATTACTAGATGAGGCGTTGTCACAGGAGAATATAGGGTGACTCCAGGAAAGACTACAGATGGATTAGGGATTAGAAGAGCTTCAGAGAAGGCACCATTGTTTGAGCCAAGGAAAGAAAATCATACTTTTGAAGAAGTAAGAAGAGAATTTGTAGGTGAACATGCGTCTTCATATAGGGCACAATCATAAGTAAGGGAATGTGAAATGCCTCTAGGATTTGATCAGTCTGCCCCACCTAGACAAGGAAAAGAGGTAAGCAAGCTCATGGACTTTTTGTATACTTGTATTGATTTGATTAAAGATGAAAGAGTTGTGGAGGAACTATAACACCTGATAAGACAATATGAAACTGGAAGAGTAGATCCTTTGCTGAGTAGATATGTGAATCAAGTATCTAGAAAAGGGAGGACAAGCAAGGAATTTCACCTTAGTGCTCATATTGGAGACTATGACATGGACTATGTGGTCCTTGACCTAGGATCAGAAGTAAATGTTATGACGAAGAAGACTTGAGCATTGATGGGAAAACATAAATTGATTTACTCTCCTATTAGACTTAGGATGCATAATCAACAGGCGGTGATTCCCTTTGGAAGACTAGAAAATGTCCTTGTGGACATCGACAGAGTGAGGAAATTTACAGACTTCGAAATGATAGAGATTGTTGATGATAGTTGTCCATATCCCGTGTTGTTTGGTATTGTTTGGGCTTTTGACAATTTGACTGTTATTGACCTGAAAAAGAGAAGAATGATATTTAAAGGTCAGGGCCTTAGGGTCATTGCACCTCTTGACCCCGATGAAGGTCATAGATACATAGAACCTATGAGAGAATAAGGTCGCTCCTATGAGCTAGAGAACATCTATAAACTAACAGCAGGACAACAAGATTATATTAATCCTACAGTAGATAGAAATATAAGTTGGCGAAGTGAAAATGCATGCTCATCAGATTCATAAGAAGCATTGGAAAATTGGCAGAACATAATGTATGAAGTCTCTACGTGGAGGTGTGCCAGATTGACTAAGGCAGTTCATTGGATTGGCACAGAAGTAAGTAATCTTCCTACATTTGTTGGCTTGAATAATTTAGAGACATTTTTATTTGAATTTGAAGGAATTGTACCAATACAACAGAGGTTGTTGGCACTAGATGAAGCCTTGAAAGCAATGCCAGCTCAATGGTGGGGAACACACAAGAAGAACATCATGTAGTGGGTATAGTGTCACACCTTGTTGACAATGTGCTTTTCAGAACTAGTTGAAGGTTGTGAAGTTTGATACATAGTTCAAAGTTGTCCTAAGTACCATGTGTGAAGTTGTGAGGAATCCTGGAGCAGCATTCCTAAAGAATAGTGGGTACATAAGTTCATTAACACCTTAGATACTACGCCTATCAACTGGTATCTTCAAGCAGAACTATGCTTAATCACTACAGATTGGTATGGTATGACCCAGAAATTTATAGATATGTTCCTATTTGAAAGTATGTACTCTACAGTAGATTAGGATTTACAAATTGTAAGACAGAATGTCTTTGAGGAGGCACCTAACCCCCCTCTTGAACAGGAAGAAGATGAATGGATTGTTCCTCTTCAACGGTTACAAGGTTGTTATAATATTAATGTTGATGAGGATGATGACCCTAGGAATGTGAACATTTCAGAGACTGAATGACAAAGAAATATAGAAGGGCCAGGGATTAAATTACCTTTTGTTGGGAAACCTATTAAAATTAAGAAGGTTAATATTGGAACAGAGAAAGCACCTAAGCTGGAAAATGTTGGAGACTATTGGGATGATTCTACTATTGGTAAGATTAAAAAACTATTGCATGAGTAATAGGACTTGTTTCCAACCAAGTTCACGGGCATGAAGGGCATTAAAGGGCCCATGGGAGAAATAAATATTTATTTGAAAGCAGATGAAAGGCATGTCAAGCAGAGGCCTTACAGACTGAATCCTAAGTACAATCAGAAAGTTAAGACTGAATTAGATAGAATGATGGAAGCGGGAATTATAGAACCAGTCGAAGAATCTGAATGGATTTTCCCTGTGGTGGTCCAAGATAAGAAGACAAGAGAAATTAGATTTTTTGTAGATCTAAGGAAATTGAATGATGCATGTTTACATGATCCATTTCCTACACCTTTTACTGACGAAGTTCTATATAATGTAGGAGTACAAGAAGTTTATTCATTCACAGATGGATTTTCAGGCTATCACCAGATCAGAATTGTTAAGGAGGATAGACATAAGACTATATTTGCAGTAGAATGGGGTTCTTTTGAGTATACTGTGATGCCTTTTGGTTTGAAGAATGCACCAACCATCTTTTCTAGGGTGGTGGTCGAAGCATTTAAGGAATTTTTGCATAATTGTTTGGAGGCATACTTTGATGACTGGACCATATTTAGTCTATTGAAAGAGCATATTGAATGTTTGAGATTAATGTTGGATAAGTGCAGGCAATGTCAGATTTCCCTGAACTTGAAGAAGTGTATTTTCTTTTCACTTTTTGGAGTGTTTTTAGGAAACATTGTGTGTAAGCAAGGGTTGTTGGTAGATCCTTCCAAGATTGCTATCATTGTTGATCTACCTCCTCCTACTTCAGTTAGACAATTGCACACTGCATTGGGACACACTGGATACTAAAAAAAGTTTATTAAGGGTTACTCACAGATAAAAACACCTATGGAAAAGCTATTAAAGAAGGATAGTAAGTTTCAATGGACAAAGGAATGCCAATAGAGCTTCGACACATTAAAGCAGAAAATGGTCACTGTGCCTATTTTGGTTTTTCCATATTGGAGTAAGGAATTACATGTTCATGTCGATGCTTCATCCATTGCATAAGAGTAGTTTTAGCATAGCCAGGTGCAGAAGATATTGACCACCCTATAGCCTTTGCTAGCAGGAATATTTCTACATCTGAAATGAATTATACTACCACTGAAAGAGAAGTCTTAGCTATGGTATATGTGATGCAGAATTTTAGAAACTACTTGTTGGGAGGGCATTTTAATATGTTTACTAATCATTCTGCATTGAAGTACTTAGTCAAAAATACATTGTTGGGGGGACGAATATGCAGATGGATATTATTATTCCATGAGTATGACTTTGAGATTGTTGTCAAGCAAGGAAGAATGAATAAGGGACCTGACCACTTATCTAGGTTAGAACACGGAGAGGAACCTACCAATTTAGATGATACACTACTAAATGCATAGTTGTTGGCCATCGAGAAAGTTGATGATCACTTCTCTGAGATAGTCCACTTCCTGTCCACGGGAATGGCACCTAGCAAATATACAGTTATTCATAACAAACAGTTGGTAGTCTATGCTGCAGATTTTCAACTTATAGCTAAATAGTTATATAAGATGGGACCAGATGAGATCTTAAGAATATGTGTTATGGAGTGAGAAATACCATTGATTCTTGCAGAAGCACATGAAGGCATCACAGGATGACATTATACAGGGAAAGCAACAATGCAGAAAGTTCTCAGAGCTGGCCTCTAGTAGCCCACTTTACATAAGGATGATAAGGAATACTACAGAGCATGCGATGTATGTCAAAGCATAGGGAATCCTTCTAGAAGGGATGAGATTCCTTTAGTACCTCAGTTAACTTTATAGGCATTTGAGAAATGGGTTATTGACTTTGTGGGACCTACCAACCCACTAGGGAAGTGCACAGGATTTCGATATATCATCACTACTACAGACTATTTGACCAAATGGGAAGAAGAAAGAGTGGTTAAAGACTGTAGTGCAACTACAGCTGCACAGTTCATATTTGATGATATCATAACCAGATTTGGATGCTCGAAGAACCTAATGAGTGATCAAGGCACACACTTCATTAACAAAACTATTGAAGCCTTGACTCGGGAGTTCGAATTTCATCATTAGAAGAGAACACCATATCACCCACGGGCGAATGGTATAGTCGAAGATTTCAATGATATTTTGGAGACATCACTGACTAAGATTTGCAGTGTTAACAGAGATGATTGGGATTTGAGAATTCCAACAGTGTTATGGGATTATCTAATTACTTGCAAAAATATAACAACATGGACTCCCTTCAAGTTAGTTTATGGCTTGGAAGCAGTGGTACCTGTGGAATATCTAGTTCCTAGTTTAAGAATTGCATCATTTACAGGTATGGATGACACTTGTGTTGTTCAAGATAGGCTTGTGCAGTTGATAGAACCAGAGGAAAATAGGTTCATTGCAAGATTTCAACAGTAGGTACAAAAAGAATGATAAAAGGCTTACCATGACAGACATATCAAGAAGAAAGAATTTAAACAAGGAGATTTGGTACTTTATATGAGAGCAAGTTCATGAAGCATCCAAGAAAGTTCAGAACACATTGGCTTGGGCCATTTGAGGTTGTCTATGTTACAGAAGGTGGAGTTGCATAGTTGAAGACTCTTAATGGAGAATGGAAGGATGGTTTAGTAAATGGGAGCTGATTGAAGTTGTACTTTGACAACCAGCTACCTCACAACTCTCAGTAAAAGCAAGGAATAAGGATCTAGGTACCAGGTGCAGTTGAAATTGGATACCAGACACAGAAAAGACATTTTGCACATGATAGGGAGGGACAGAGCAGAAAGCACAAGCTGGCCCACATAGTCTATAGTCGAAGTAATACATAGGGATCAACCCTGCAGTGAATCAAGACGATTCACATGTGAGTGTTGGGGGCATGTTGGCCCTTGGTCATGTATTAAGGAATAAAGTGAAGATTAAGGAAGAAGAAAGACAAAGTATGAAGTGCATGGAAGGCACACAAACTAAGGAAGGGTTGAAATGGTTAAAGAAGCATAAAATAAGGAACGAAGTAAAGAAAAGCAAGTCATTGAAAGAAAGGATCAAGGAAGACAAAGCAACAAAGAAGATAGATCGTGGAAAATTCAAAAAGTGGAAGAAGACACTAATGGGTGCTTTGGAGCACCTCATGGAAAAGAAGGAAGAATAGGTCAGCGAAGTCCTTAAAATGAGGGTTATGTGGACCTAGGGTTTTGGCAATGTGGATCTAGGGTTTTGGCACCTGGGCTTTGGTCTAGGGTTTTATAAGAGTAATGGAGTGTATAAATAGAGGTCTAGAAGAGTTGAGAGGACAGGTTTAATAGTGGTGTTGAGATGTAAGAGTGTTATGTTTCAGGGTATTCTTGTATTTTGGGTCTTCAGGTAGGTGCTAAGATCTTCTTTGCAGTTGGGTGTGCAGGGATAGGGAATAAAGAAGAAGAGAGAGAAGGATCTGCAGTTGAGTGCTCAGATAGAACTGTATATTTTATATTCTATCAATAAACACAGTTATTTGGATGTAGCCTTAGGGAAAGGGTGAACCACGTAAAATCTTGTTTTTCTATGTGGTTGATGCTTTGTTATTTTCTATATTTTATACTTTTATTGCACTATTATTTTTCCTGTTGAAGATAAGAATATATAACTAACTTCTTGAAGTTAAGATTAATACTGTGAAGAATATCTAGGTTATGTTGTGTTGTTGTTTTGGAATCATCTTGCATTTCCTCTGGTTGTAGACACCTGTGTCCTGCAACCACCTATTGCTACTTTGAGTGAGACTTCATCTACTTCGCAGGTGTTGTTGTAAGGGCCAATAGTTAGGGTTTCTTGGTGCGATGTTAGAGTTGAACCCTGGGTCTGCCCCTATGCTAACACATTCCAGTACTACTCTAGCCTGAGCACGCTTAAGTGCAGAGTTCTAATGGAATCTAGTGCATTAACGCTATGTTGTAGGCATGTACATAAGACCACTAGGAAATCATTACATGATGTCTTTAATTAATAAATGAAGATAACATTACATTCCATTCCCCATCAAAAGGGTGAATATCATGGTTTATCAAAACCACGGGCTCAAAATGGTGATTCAGCGAAAAAGGTGGATGGCCATTGAGATCCATATGGATCACCTGGACCCCACGGGGGGGGGAATACCCCTTGCAACCCCCCCACATGGAGGAGTGTATACTATTATGGGGTCTACATTCATCATGGGGTATAAACATAGCTGGAAAAAAATACCTATGAATCAGGATCCACAACCAATATTCAAGTATTGCTAGTTTGAGGGAGGCATTTGTGAAACATTGTCTATGGTTGTGTAGCAATAGTGTAGAATCACCTATGGTGAGACAAGCACTTTAGAATTCTTCACACTCTAAGGTGAATGCCTTGGGTTTGGTCAAGACATGTTGGTTAGGAATAGTCCAAGTGATACTTGCAATCAATATCCATGCCCAACTAGTAAGATCACATCAGTGTCGTGTAACGACTAGAATTCTTAAAAGGTATGGGACACTCAAGTGGAAAGAAAATTATACCTCCATGAAAAACGGTATTAGATTCATGTTCATATGTGGAAACTTTAGAAGTGTCTCTTCACTCACTTACACCCTTTTCATCAGAGGATCCAATGAAGTGGTGTTGATAAGGGTGTCAACAATTCGAGTGGGGGAGAATGTAAGGACCCTACTTAAGGTGCCACTCATAGTGGCATGATGGATGGTGCAATACGAAAAATTGGCTAAGGGTGATTGAATCGTGGGTGGTGTTGCACCTCTTTTGTCACCTAAATGAGCAAAATAATGGTGCTTACAAGCCTAGTTGGGTCAGCTAGGCAAGACAACAGTAAAGAAAAGGGTTAGAAAGATAAAGCATAAAAGATAAGCAAAGAATTAAACTAAGAATGATAAAAACAATTAAACTATAGTGCAAAGAGCATAAGAACAAGGAACAAACAAGACTCATGCCACCAATGGAAAGGATTGTATTAGTGGAAAGAAAACACCAAAGAGAAAGGGAGACTTTGGGTTCCCTCTTCCTCCAAGGGAGGGCTCTTGGACCCGCAAATATTGAGCTCTTCTTACAAATGAGGAACTAGAATGAAATGGTGAAGAGAATCCAAAGCACATTCATTCTAGAGGTGATATGAATGGCTAAGTGCAATTGTGATAGAATACTCTTGATGAGGAAAGAGGATCCTCAAAGAGAATATCAACAGCATAACAATACAAATGAATTCCTTGAAAATGTAGTGCACCCATGGCTTCCTTTTATAGCATAACTTTGAGGCATTATTCAACCAAATTTTAGTGTGAACAAGGGGCCATTTAGGGCACCCTTAGGTCTTTGACCAGCCACCTAGCCAGATTCATCCGAGATTTGGATGTCAAATCGACTTGGAAGCTAAACCAGAAGTGGGTGGGAGGGTGAACAATATCATAAATGCGTCATTTTGAGAGATGCACAGTTTTTTGCATCCACAGTCGTGCATCATGCGCATGTGCGCTTTTTCCTACGTTTCTAAATGGCACATGTGCACACGCTCCCTATGTAGTCTTAGTGCATGTGAATTTTATTGTTGATTGTATAGTTTTGGGCCTTTTGGAAATGCATTTTTGGTCCATGGGTGAACTAATAGTTGTTTGGAGATGCTAGATTTCTGTAACCATTTGCGAACGAAATTTCAGTGATAACAGATGCCCCCTTATGTGTGAGGTTAGGAGCATACGTATAGCCGAAATACATCAATGTGTATTCTACTGATAGTACCTGTGTAAGAAAGAGCATTGTGATAATTATCAAGAGCGATCCATTGGAACGAGAGGGGGACATGTAGGACCCAAGATTTTCTCAGGGTGTGGAAAAAATAGAACTGTGTACAAACGAGGCGGGCATGCCCCATGCTCGTGTCATGTAACTCAAAATATAGTGACTAAAGCTATTGTTGGATGTAGATCATTGCAGTGCCCTCTGGGGCAGTTTGATAATAACAGAGGACAATTCTGATGGTGAGCAAGCTCTAAAACAAGAAGTAAGGACACTTGTGGGAAGTGTCGATAAATGTGCAGACATTGATAGTCTATCAAATTTCAGAGGTCTTCGGCAAAGATAAAATAACTGCAATAGTCACAAAGTAAGACCCACCATAACATGAGATAGTGTTGAAGTTGAATGTTAAGGGGGTCAATGACAGCATAGAACAATGGTGGTTTTCCCTGTTCCATCTGAGACTCCTCATTATAAAGGTAATGAGTGTCAAAATATGGTCTCCCTTCTAGAAACTATGTTGATGTCGATAGAAGGGGAGACGCGACTTCCCAAAGTGGAAGGCTTCACATAATCCACTTGGATAAAATCAGGAACTGATGAGTAACATGAACGAAGTCTAGGAGTAGTGAGACTCAAGACTTTCATTGGTTGGGGAGAGATGTAAAGTGGCAACAATCGTGAAACAGAATCTAGTGTCAAGGGAACAACTAGATGATGGTAAATTGTACCAGAGGCGTGACAAAATGGATAAACACAGAGATCAAAAGGTGTATGGGTTGTAGGATACTCAAGGTTTATGGATAATGTCATTGATGTCAAGAAGTGAAAAATGCCCCAACCAAGGGTGACAAGGGTTTCTTTGCCAAGGAAAGGAAGGTCGCTAAAGGCGATAACAAAAATCTATGAAAATGAGAAAAAAAGGGTTTGTACAATTACCAAAAGAATAAAAAATAAGTCGGGATAACTATGCAGATATAGAAACAGGTGCCCCAGTATAAGATGGCATGGCCTAATGAGGGCACAAGATGCTCAAAAACCAAGTAGAGGGTGGGGGCCCCATAGGTGGGTTTCTATATTAGGGAAATGTATGGAGGACAATCTGCAGATGGGAAAACTGATGGTGGGTGAAATGGATGGTTAATGATACTGCGGAGGTGTAGTCAAAACTATAACCATGATGAAGTAATCCAGGAGTCCATTGGGTAGGCTAGCAAAATGAGGAGAAGGGGTATGTGGCTAGTTCTCTACGATGCGTAAGACTATCGGGACTCCCATCCCTAAAGGGTGAAAACAACATGAGTGTCAAAGTGTTAAGAAGACTATGAATGGGACAAATCGTGTGGGGGAGAGTGCTACCAGGTGTCAGTATCGAAATGAAGTGGAGGTGACAGTATTGTAGAGCCGGATACAGGGGCCCCCCTAGTGCGTGGGAATGAGGTTGAGTTGGTTAGGGCATCGGCTCGTCAGGGGCCAGTGAGACCTCCATAGAGAGAGTCACAGGAAGGAGAGTGACGATGGAATGATGATGCTAGGTCAAGGCCCACTGATGATGAGAGAGCGTCCAGGCGATGTTGTTTTGATGACCTCGGTGTAGGGCCATCGCATGCTCCTCTGACAGAGGCTGGGGGAGAGTTCAAGGATATTCTCCATCACTTGGAGGTAATACTATAGGGAGTGCCTAAGGTCATGTGGTCATGGATCTTGGACGAGGGAGTCCTGGAATAGTGTGTGGGTGTTCCAGTGGCATGGCGGACCATGGTTTGAAGAGTGGTTGTAGCGGGGGCGGTGATGACTGGGAGACTACCGCCAGAACCCAAGGGACCCTTAGCTAGTGGGGCCCCTCCTCCAGAGAGAGGGCTAGGTGGAGGAGCTTAGAGGCACCATGAGTGCTTCTGTGTTTATGTATTTTTTGTACCGATATATGCTGGTGAGCCCATTTTGTATGTGGTGAGGTGGCACCATTTTTGTATCTATAGAGGTAAGGTGGTTCACCTACCTACGGATGGTATATTCTGTATATTATTTTTTGTAAACACTGATGAGACATTGAACGATATATATATAGATAGATAGATAGATAGATAGATATACATTTTTGGATCTATGTGGTGTTCTCATGTGTTGAGGGTTTTTAGTGTTTTTTGATGATGATGTCTAATTTATATGTTGTGACAGATTATTGATGTGTGATGTATGCATATTGATAACCTGATGTAATAAATTCCAATCTAACACTAGGTTATCCATGTTGTCTTCTATTTGATTAAGTTGTCTTGGAATATGTGTAAATGTAATGGAATCAAAATATCGAGATAAAAGTCTAACTTGCAGGTGTTTGCGAAAGAGGCAAGGATCGCGGACATGGTACACATTGTTGAGTTGGAGGACGACGAGTTGGGAATCTAGTAAGATGCTAAGGTGATGAATATGATGATGGTGAGCCTCAGCAAGGAGGTTGATGATGGTCATATACTCTGCTTGGTTATTGGTTGCTGACCCCAAACATATGTCGTGGGAGTGGAGAAGTTCATGTGAGGGTGAATAGAGGGCCCAAGCAGCCGAAGCGAGATTCTGTGTCCAATGGTTGGCTCCGTCGGTGTAACCAATGTGGTAGGCCAATGGAGGAGGTATATGTCAATAACATAAATGGTATATTAGACGTGAGGTATGGGAGAAAGAAGAAAAAACTCTACAAAACAAATGTACAAAAAGAAAAAGCCTAGTGTAGTATGGCTATGCTCAGGCATAAAATTTATTTAAGTACAACACATTGACGTGTTCTTTGAGAGGGTGGCCTTCGGGAGAAAATAGAATGTATGTGCCTTTAGTGAGGTAATGTTGGCTGATGTAAGGTCCATGCCATAGTGACTCAAATTTTCCATGGCCAAGGGTATCGTGAGCGAAGGTTGACATGGCGATCAAAAGTGGCTTTAGACCATTTTTTGGCTGGCTCATTATTCTGTAATGAAGATCGAAAATCTTCATCCAGGGACTCTAAGTTCATAAAATGTTGCTCCATTGGAGCAGTGGCAGGTAATATCTCAATAGCGGTGTGTAAGGTGGGAATTTCGCACTCGATGGGAAGAGTGGCCCCAACCCCGTGGACTAGATGAAATGGTGTGAAATCAGTGGAAAATTTCACTGTCATGCGATAAGCCCGGAGCGTGGAAAATAAAATATGGTGACAATTGGTCTTATGTTTGTTAACCGTGCACTCCAACATGGTTTTGAGGACCTTGTTGACTGCCTCTACTTGTCTATTGGACTGAGGGTAGTAGGGGGAGGCAAACTCATGGGAGAAGCCTAATCGAGAGAAGAGTTCGAAAAAGATCTCATTCTCGAAGTGGTTCCCATGATCGGATACTAGCTGTAGCAGGACTCCAAAGTAGGAGATGAAGTGGTTGAAGAAGAAGCATGTTGTGGTATCAATAGTGTTGTTAAATGTAGGCATGTCTTCATCCCACTTGGTGAAGTAATTGACTACCACAACAATATATTTGTGTCCATTGTTGGATGGAGGGTTACAAGTCATGAAGTCTATGCCCCATTTGCAAAAGGGTCCGGCAGTAATGATTGGGTGTAGAAGAGTAGGTGGTGCTCATGATTTGTTGGCATAAAGCTGATAGTTGTTACATCGCTTCACAACATTGATGCAATCGTGAAACAATGTAGGCCAAAAATAACCAGCGCGAATGATTTTTTGAGCAGTGGACATTCTTAAGAGGTGGCCCTTGCAAGTGCCACTATGGAAATTGTTCAAGAATCGATTGGCCTCATCGATAGTCAAACATCGGTGGAGTACAGTGTTGACCCCAAGCCGATATAAGATATCACCGATAAGTAGGTAGCAGGTGGCCTAGTGACGAATGTGTCGACGATCATCTCGAGAAAGGTGGTTTCTAAATTTCTTTGTTCGGAGGTAGACAAGAAGATCACCGTACCATGGGTCATCCAAGGGGATGTAGAAGAGATGTTCATCGGGGAAGTCAGTATTGACAGGGGTACTGGTAGTATCAGAGGGAAATTTTGTAATGAGTTCAGTGAGGACGAGGGATTTCTTTCTCTTGGGTGTTGAAAATTCGAGGTCGTACTCCGGAAGGATGACGATCCATTGGGAAAATTTTCCATTGATTTGTCGGCGGCTGAGCAAGTAGTGCATTGGGTTGGAATTTGTGATGACTTTGGTAGTTCAAAGAAAGATATAATGGCGCAATTTCTAGACTACAAGGACAACTACAAGAGCCATTTTTTCTTCGTGGTTGTATTTCAGGGGTATCCCTGAAAGATTTTTAATAATGTAGTAAATGACATGCTCATGATCATCATTCCCTAGTTGGAAGAGAACTCCTGCTACTGAGACATTTGAGGCTGAGATATAGAGAATGTAGTCATGATTATAGCCGAGTGGACTAATCAACAGGGCATTAGAGAGGGCCATTTTGAGATCATCAAAATAATTTTGGGCATATTCGTCCCATTGGAATGGGATATCATGACGTAAGAGGCAAAGGAAACCATGTGCTCGAGTGGCATAATCGGGGACAAAGCGTCGTAAAAAGTTAGCTTTTCCTTGTAGGCTCTGCAGTTGGTGTAAATTCTATGGTGGGGGAATTTTCGTGATGGCCTAGACCTTGAGGGGGTCAACTATAATGCCACATTGGCAAATGATAAACCCAAGGAGGTGGCCAGTAGTGACATAGAATACGCACTTGAGGGGATTCAAGCGGATGTTGTACTGATGACACCGTTGGAAGATGATTCATAAATTACTAAGATGTTGAGTGCATTTTTTGGAGCAAACGGTGAGATCGTCCAAGTAGGCGAGAATGATTTGAGCGAGATCATGAAAAATGTATGTCATGGTGCATTGGAAAGTGGCTCCTATGTTCTTAAGGCCGAAATGCATGACACGAAATGCAAAAGTTCCCCAGGGGGTAGTGAATACGGTTTTGTACTGATTAGCTGGGTGGATTTGAATTTGGTTGTAGCTAGAGAAACCGTCCATGAAGGATAGAGCCTTGTGATCGGTGCAATCATCGATAATTTGGTCGATAAAAGGTGTTGGAAAGTTGTCTTTGGGACATGCATGATTGAGATCGTGGAAGTCTGTACAGACACGGATAGTGCCCTATTTTTTGTTGACAGGGATGGGGTTGGAGACCCATGATGTATATGTGATGGGGTATATGAACCCTATAGCGTGTAATTTGTCAATTTTGGCCTTGATGGCCACTGCTTTGGATGGGTGTAATAGACATTTTTTTTACGGACATGTGTGATATCAGGCCAGGTGTTGATATGATGTTCGACAATAGATGGATCAAGGCCGGGCATCTCTATGTAGGACTACATAAATATGTCTCGGTATTCTTGGAAGAGATCTTTGTAGGTGGTGATTTCTTCAGGAGAGCATGCGGCACCAATGGTAATTTCCTCTATGACTCTGGATTTGATGGAAATATCGATTTTGATGGTGGGGGAAATATTAGCCATATTTCCTTCTTCAAAAGCGTCGAGGGCAGGGATAGGGTTTGTGAACCAATATATATGCCCTGATGGGAGAAAATATTTGGTTTCGACTACATATATGATGTTTTGGTTAGGAGGCCCGATGACTTCCTGTGAAGGAAAAAGCACTCTGTGGTGGAGCACGTCCCATGGGCAATCAAGATTAGTTAACTCCTCAAGGATGTCTTCGTCGCAGTAAAACTATCGAGAATATAGGGGATCGAAAGGAGTGACTTTGGTGACTTTCATTGCGGGGTTGTTGTCTAGTGGTGACGATGTAGAGGGGGTATCGTAAGGAGGTTGTGATGGTTCGCTTGACATAAACCAAATATCGAGATATTGTGGTTTGAAAATGGTAGTCGGGCGTAGAATTTCTATGGGGAAATGAATTCTAGAATTGGGGGGATTTGGGGGTAAATTCTCATATAAATCATCTAGGAACCATGGGGGAGTAAGGAGTGCCTTGGGTTCTAGTGAAAATATATGAACCATATCAAGTGATGGGGTAAGGGTACTCATTGGTTCTACTAGAGGAGGGGGTGTATGATTTTGAATAAGGGCCAGTTGGCGATGCCTGTATTCAATGATCATCAGGCATTGATATGTGAAATGATCAAGTGATTTTCATAAAGAGAAAGGACATCTCATACGTTCGTTGACTGAGGTCGTGACATAATGGATTTTGGTGACGTGTGTTGGGGTGGGTTCTTTCTGAAATCTCTAGTGTATGGTTGTTAGCATCTGTCAGAACTAAGGTAACGTTGGGCAATGGTGTGTGTAATGGCCCTATTCTAAGCAAATGGTGCATGCAAATTTGGTTCGCATTCCTTTGCTACTTATGTTCTGGGAGATAGTGGAAGTACTAGAGGAAGCGACAAGTGGTGGTGGTGTTCGAGGGATTTGAATGAGATTGCATAACTCAGGGAGAGATGGGAACTTGTTGGTGGGGTGTCCCTCTTTCTCGCATAGCGCGCAAGGAGGTTGGAAATGTGGGGGAAGTGGAGCAGTGGGATCCTTCTTTCTTCGTCTTCCCCCAGCTGTAGCAGGGGTGCTAATGAGTGGGGGTGTGGGTGGGATGGTGGGGGTAAGTATGGGAATCTGCATCAGGATTCCTTCTGTTTTGGGAGGGAGGGATGGTTGAGGGACCATCTCAAGTGGATGTAGATACCATACTAGGATTGCCAACACCATGTTAGGAAGGGTGAGCGTTGAGGATACTTGGAAAGCTTGTACACCCGGTGGGGGGTAAAACAAAGGGATTTGGGTAATGGCTTGGGGGACTGTTTCCCAAACTGAGATATGGACTTGGGGGAGGGGAAGATTAGGAACGGGTAGAGTTGAACAAGGTCTAGGAGATTCTTGAGGAAGGATTTATGTGACTAGTGGGATGTCAGGGATGAAAGGGGCCTCGGTGGGAGGGAGAGTATCTTTAGTTGGCGTTCCTTTGGTGGATATGACACATACTTGTGCGGAAGGACGGAGGAGCGGTGGTGCTCCGTGGTATGTCCCTAGTAAGGATGGTTCCTTAAAAATTTTGGGGCCCATCTCGATGAGTGGATAGGCATCCGGATTAGTGTGGACGAAAGGGAGGATGTTGTTGATGTTGGATGAAGGGTTAGGATCATAATGTAATACCTGATCAATGGTAATGATCTTTCTGTTATGGGGAATCATCATGGTTTAGAACACATAAGAGGTGACTTCCTTCATAGCATACATGTAGCTATGACCAAACAAAATATTGTAGTCGAGTGGGGCATCGATAACCTCAATGTCAATAAGGATAGTTTTTCCCCCGAGTTTGACGGGGACATTTTGGAAGAGCACCTCGAGAGATGAGGGTCATCCATCGTAAGCCCTCAGAGTAATAGTTGATGGTATTATCTCTGGAGAGCCAATTTTCTACCAAACAGTTTTGGACATGATTCATGTGGATGCACCTTTGTCAATGATGCAACGGTGAATGGTGATGTTTCGAATTTTAACCGGTATCTGAAAAGTGACAAGAGCAGGGAGACAGGGTTCTCCACTATCAAGATCAATTGTGATGAGTTGAGTATCGGTAGGGTCGACTGCCCCTAGAGAGGAAATTAATGACTTCCATTGAGTGGGATAGGTTTGAAGAACTTCTAAGATTGACATTGCAGTGGGGGATTGGGCCAATTCGTTGACCAGACTATAATTGTGGGATGCCCTAGCTTGAGGGTTGTGGACATTCCTTCACAATGGGATGTGAGGGATGCGAAGAGGTGTTTCAATATTAGGGTGTGGAATCATCAAAGGTGGGCCAGTCATGACTGGGGTGGCCTCTGAGGTAGTGGGAATCAAGTTAGAGGGTGCGTTGTATTGATGACTGCGCATTTGTAGAAGGACCTCTTCCTCACTAGTGAGGAGGATAGTTCGATCTGTCAAAGTGCCTAGGTTGTTATATGGTCCTGCCTGTGGTGGGGCAGGGTGCATCTCTTGTTGGGTGTCCATCACCCCTTGATGTGGTATGGGGTTTTGCAACACAACCGGGGGTGGGTGTTGCACATATTGTTGTGGGGCCTGCTGGAGGGAAGGCGGGGCTGGTGGATGTGGTCCAATACCAGATTCTTTCATCTATTTGAAGTCTACAATTTGGGGGAAATGGTGAGTATAATGGCCATACTCACCGCAAAGGGCACACGGGAAGTTTGTATGAATATTTTTGTTGTTCTTTCCTTGGCGTTTGTTGTTATTTCCCCCTTGAGGGTTCTAGTTCCCCTAGTTCTAGTTGTCCACTGTAGGTTGGTTCTGTTGGGGTTGGTTCTAGTTTCTTCCTGGTCCAAGATTATTATTGTTTCGATTTCTCCCTTTCTTTCTGGCATTGTTCAATTGATGGGATGGATTAGTTGTACTCAGTTGTTCAAAATTTTGGTATTGTTGAATGAGAGATGGTTGAACAAAGTTAACCCTAGCATGTGGTTGTCCTTGTGGTAAAGGAATAGGCTGTGGGGGACTAGGAAATGGAAAGTATGGATTATGTTGTGGTAATGATCCATAGGATGCATAGGAAGGCGTGGTGGTTTCACTAGTGCTTAGGTTGTAAGCAGAGGTGGAGGGGGTACCAAAATTAGGTTGAGCTACGGGGCGTATTGTGGGTGTTGGAGGTGGTCCGCTAGTGGGCAGAGGAAAGGTCAATGGGTATGATTGTGGATAAGGAGGAGGATTATAATAAGGGGTTCCACCATATGCAAGTGGATATTGAGGGGTTCCATACATTGGTGGTTGTTGGGGATGTGAATTGTGGTGTGTAGTGGTACCAATCAATCCATTCGTTGAGTGAGACATCCCAGGTTTTTCCTGGCTGAATGGAACGGGTCTTGGGGCATCAAGTAGTACTGTATAAAAGTACCCTAACTGTGAGTAAATGAGTTTGAATTGTTGGGCCTTTCTAATGGCTTCTTCTTCAGACTGGGGGAAGGTGGCAACCACATCTTTGGCAAGGAGGGAAACAAGTGATTTGAGGAACCAATTGAGACATTGTTATGGAGTAGCTTCAGCTTTGTAGAGACTATGTCGTCGATGCCATTCGTGAATGTGGTTAGCGATGTGCATGGCAAAGGTTTGTTTAAATTTCAAGAGTAGTTCGAGGCCATTGTCATGACAAATTGGTAGTTGAAAGAAGGTCAAGAATGCTTTGGCCAAGGATTCAAAGGTCACATGGGACCCAAATGTTTCTTCTACGTACCACTGAGCTGATGGGCCAGTGAGTGTAAGTTGAAATAACCTCAATTGAATGGAATCATTCATGATGTTGTTTGAAGAGCACCATAAGTGAAAGGTCGTGATATGGTTGGTGGGATCGTCTCCTAGTTTTCCTTCAAACTTGGGGATGTTTGAAGGAAGTTTGGTAGGCATGGTTGGCCATGTGGGGTTGTGCAATATAGGATCATTAGTGAGTTTAGTTAGATCCGGTATGTTGAGAGAAGCCAAGTATGGCATCTGAGGTGGTGGAGAAGGATTAATTTCAGCCATAGTGTGAATTTTTTGTGTACCTGACCCTTGAGGGGGACTAGGTGGGTTTGTACTTCCCCCTTGAGAAGAAGTTGGCCCCTTGCTTCTTTGGAAAGGAGAGTGTGGGGATGTTTGACCTTGGGAAGTGGACCCAAGCAGAGTGGAACTAAGCAAAGCTAATCCCAAGATAGTAGCACTCACAGGGGTGTGGAGAAGTATGGCCGATGAGTTGACAAGACTAGGAAATCCCCCTAGAATTCAAGGGAGATTTAGCAAGAATCTAGAATGACGAGGGTTCTGTGGGTCCCCTATGATGTCTGACTAGAAAGGTGGATGTGTGCAAATGGTGATGAGATCAATTAATGAAAAAGAGACTTTGTATAACTTGGACCTTCACAATATATCTCACAATCATATGTAATCACAAGAACATCATACATAAATCAATTGATAAAGAAGCATACATGTGGGTAGGTAGATTTTATCCACATGGGAGAACAAAGAAACAAATGCTCATGTCCTAAAAGACGTAATGTCCTTCCTCTCAAATAGCACTAGACCTTCCAATAGCACTCAATAGTGGGGTCTGAAGCCACCAGAAGAGGAACTAGTGAAGGATGAAGTAATCAGTTATAATGCGGGGTAGAGGGTGCATATCCCGAAAGAGCTGGCAATATTTCCCAATAACCACACAAAATCCGATCAAGGTGCGATTGCATCCCAAAATTGCCACCTGGGTAGATGTCCTAAAATTTGGTCACTAGGTACCTCGGTCAAAGTGTGCCATTTATATTTCTGGCCTAAGAAATAGGTCACAGGTTGGATCCCATCCAAGAGGTGGGTGCCTCAAGGGGGGACTCACAAAACAACCAGACCTCAACCTTCAACCCTTCATGGGTATCTCACTGCCTTATGGTGTTAGGAACACTTGACTTGGAGGATTTAAAGTTCCCTATTTGACAACTTCTATTGTTTGAAGATGTGAGAACCAGATAATGGGGAGTTATTTGGATGCCTATCCCCAAAATCCTACCTAGACTAAAAAAATTCTTTTGGCACCTCCTGTGGAGGAAACCTTAGTGAGTTTTTTAGAAAAAAAATAGGTGTGGTTGTTTGAGAGAATGGGGGTGTGAGCCAATCTCATTGAAATTAAGTGGGAGTGGAGAGTTTTGTCAAGAAAAGGGTGGGGTGTTTCGGAATCCCTTTGGAGGAAACTTACTTTAACCTCCACGTTTCACGATGAAACTAAGTGAGTAGTGACTTTCTGTGTGAATCAAGTGAAAGTGTGCCAATATTTTTTAATAATTTAGGTGTCACCTTGCTACATGTGGACTTCGCTTGGTCCTTACAAGTCTTGATTACCTAATTAACTAAATGTCATTGGTACAACCTTGCGGAATTGTAAAGTCCCTAGGAAACTAGCATGTGGACATGTGGGTCCTTACTATTCCTTTAACTCCCTAATGTGATTTAATCTAAGAAATCTTTCAAACTATCCTAGATTGTGGACATGTGGGCATGTATGGGCCTGTTACAAAACCTTAAAACTTCCCTAGTGATTTAATCTAAGAAAGCAAATTTCAACACTATCCTATCTTTGTAGCATGTGGGCATGTATGGGCCCGTTACAATCTTAAGATGTGTTTGAAAATATAAACTAAGAGGAGTCTCGAGGGGGTTGTTTTCCTCTCCTAAAGATTTTGTCTTTTTTAAGGGAGATGAAATTTTCCTTCAACCTCTTTCTGATTCTCAAGATCGCTTTGGGGCGCGAGAGAAGAGAATACTCAACAATTGATATCCAATTTTTGGTCCCAATGCAAGTTTTATATGTGATGTAGAATGATTCCAACTTAAACTTTAATCAAAGCAAGCCATCCATGTGGCAACATGAAAGAAAAAGAGGAAAAATAATGATTTTTAACCCCCTAAGTGCCTACATTTTGACTATTCCCTTTATATGGAGAGGGAATGTAAGTGTGGTGCAGATTACAATGTGCATGGAATCAACTTTAAGAAGGCTATGGACCTTCCACAGATCACAAAAATCTTACAATGTGTGTTTTTTTGCACAGGTGTGCGGGCCTTAGAATAGACAGAGGTTCTATGAGTGCCAATGCACGAACTAAAAGTGATTTATGGGCACAGGTGCACAGAAGGCGCTGAGCGATATAGTGGTTTTGGCGCACGTGCACTGAAGACACGCCTGTGGGTTAAAACATGTGTGCACTGTCTGTTACATGGTCATGAAGAAAATTTTGGATGAAATTCTCTCTGCTCAGCTTTGAACTTGGCCTTTTGCAGGTCGGCTTGGGTCAGTTATGATCCCTGCAAGTTAAAGAAACAAAAAGAAGAACTAAAATAACCCAAATCGGGTAGGAAATTGATACCTTTCCCCAGTGGAGTCGCCAATATATTGCACCTCTTTTGTCACCTAAATTAGCAAAATAATGATGCTTACAAGCCCATTTGGGTCAGCTAGGAAAGACAACAGTAAAGAAAAGGGTTAGAAAGATAAAGCATAAACGATAAGCAAAGAATTAAACTAAGAATGATAAAAACAATTAAACTATAGTGCATAAGAGCATAAGAACAAGGGGAAAACGAGACTCATTCCACCAATGGAAAGGATTGTATTAGTGGAAAGAAAGCATCGAAGAGAAAGGGAGACTTTGGGTTCCCTCTTCCTCCAAGGGAGAGCTCTTGGACCCCCAAATATTGAGTTCTTCTTACAAATGAGGAACTAGAATGAAATGGTGAAGAGAATCCAAAGCACATTCATTCTAGAGATGATATGAATGGCTAAGTGAAATGGTGTTATCATACTCTTGATGAGGAAAGACGATCCTCCAAGAGAATATCAGTAGCATAACAATACAAATGAATTCCTTGAAAATGTAGTGCACCCATGGCTTCCTTTTATAGCATAACTTTGAGGCATTGTTCAACCAGATTTTAGTGTGAACAAGGGGCCATTTAGGGCACCCTTAGGCCTTTGACCAGCCACCCAGCCGGATTCAACTGAGATTTGGATGTAAAATCAACTTGGAAGCTGAACTAGAAGTGGGTGGGAAGCCAACCAATATCATAAATGCGTCGTTTTGAGGGATCCATGGTTTTTTGCATCCACAGTCGCGCATCGTGTGCATGTGCGTTTTTTCCTGCATTTCTAAATGGTGCATGTGCGCGTGCTCCCTATGTAGTCTTAGTGCATGATGATTTTATTGCTGATTGTATAGTTTTGGGCCTTTTGGAAATGCATTTTTGGTCCATGGGTGAACTAATAGTTGTTTGGAGATGTTGGATTCATGTAACCATTTGCAAACGAAATTTCAGTGATAACAGATATTATTTGTGGAGTCCAGGTATATTATCAACACTGGCATGTAGTACACTATTCTAATAATGAGATGGTTAGGATAGTGTACTAATGCATAGGCTAGGAGGACTAAGGGTTTCTATCCAAGTAGGGTTGAAGACTGATGAGATGTTGCATGGAAATCTCTGATAAAGGATGATGCAATGCAGTAATGTGATGGATTATGTTTTATCCATGCTCATGAAATAACATTATTGAGTGTATTTAAGGTATCTAATGCACAGTGAATTAGGGACATGATCTTCAAGGACTATCACGTGTTCACCTATATGGATAACAACATGGTCTCAAGTTGGACAGTGAGTTGTTCAAGTATTGTTCGCTCAAGGAAGACAATGGTGCAACATTGTCTATGATTGGGTGGCGATGATGTAGGATCGCCTATGGTGAAACTATCCCTTTGGCATTCTATACACTCTAAGGTGCTTGGTTTTGGTTTTCTTAGGACATGTTGATTATGTGTAGTCCGGGGTGATACTTGCAATTGATGCTTGTGCCCAATTAGCAAGATCAAACCAATGACAAGATGGATAGGCTTCTTGAGCAGCATGGGATACTCAAGTAGAATGAAAATCTAGCCCCATGATACTCACCATATCATCCACTACTTGAAGCAAATATTAATGGTTTGGCTAGAACTATAAAACTCACATAAGAAAAACCTTAAGGCACCCATAATGGTTCTCAATATTTGGAATAAGACTACACTCACCTTTCCAAACGTGCATCAATAATTCCTCGCCAGTTCCTCTCACATGTTCATATTTTTCTACCTCTCACCTTGAAAATAACTCATCGCAACTTCTCATAAACTTTTCTCCATGTGAATTCTATCCATAATGCCATGTGAATTCTATCCATCATGCTTGTTTCTAGCATTTCCATCACATAAGAAAGGGGCATGCATAACTCCACACTTCCTTCAAGAAGTTCAGATTCTTAGAAGATAAATAACTCTTAAAATCAAATTACACACTCTTTTCCTTCTTCATCATTTTTTCCACATTTTCAGTCACACCAACCATCTTAGTGATTTCCTAAGCAAGTTCGCAATTTCATAGCATTTTTAAGTTGTCTCAACTCTTCACACAAAAGTTTTCTCTCTTTCCCCTTAAATGGCTTTGATACCATGTTGAAGAATGAAAAAACCTAAAAATACAACGCATAAGAAAAGAGATAACCACAAATAGAAAAATAGAGTAAACATACACAATAATTATGCATCACTACATTATTATTTAAAATATAAATATATATATATTTAAACGGAAACTATCCCATATATAGAAAACCCAAGAATAAGATCATATTATTTCAAGTTGTTTCGAATCACAAGAATATCATTTGACACAAAGTCGTAAGGCTTGTTAGTAAAACTTGAACTTTGGTGGAGGTTCCATAAACATCTCACTTTTATCCAATAAACAAGCCGATATTTACTCAAAATACTTAAAACTTTTAACTTTTACAAAATATGAAACGTTCATACACAAACCTTTCATAAACAAGTGTTGCATGGCAGCGTAGTCCCTGCCAAGTTGGAATGAGAGTAAATGCATGGGTTGCAAGTTTCATTACATGTGGTATCCATGTAGAATTTAGTATTTTTGAATTAGTTTTATTTGAAATTTATCAAAAATTATTAATGTGAAGGTTCCTAGTATCTAAGTTTGATAGTACATGACATATTTAATACATAACCCATGTAACCCAACAATTACGGAGTCGGGGGTTGGCGGAGTCGCGGAGTCGGAGTACATGACATATTTTTCATTTTTCATGTCCAACATGTTCCGTGATATACATTTTGCACCCAACACTTTCGTCATACACATTTTGCACCCAACAATTCCGTCATATACTCAGTCTCATGTATATGACGAAATTGTTGGGTGCAAAATGTATATGACAAAAGTGTTGGGTGAAAAATGTATATCATGGAACATGTTGGACATGAAAAATGAAAAATGTGAAACCGCGACTCCGTTATTGTTGGGTGCAAAATGTATATGACAAAAGTGTTGGGTGCAAAATGTATATCACGGAACAAGATGGACATGAAAAATGAAAAATGTGAACCCTCGACTCCACCAACATGAAAAATGAAAATTAAAAATAAATTTCACCTTTATTATCATAAACAAAATCAAAATTCCAAAATTCCAAATTTACATTTAAAAACCTTAAAAATAATATTGAATAAAATTTAAATATTTGTTTATACTATTCATTAAGTAAAAAGTGTTATAGCATTATATAAATTACTATAAATCTTGATACAATGTTATAATATTCTATAAATTACTCAGTCTCATGTATATGATGGAATTGTTGGGTGCAAAATGTATATGATGGAAGTGTTGGGTGCAAAATGTATATCATGGAACAAGCTGGACGTGAAAAATGAAAAATGTGAACCCGTGACTCCGCCAACCCAGTAATTGTTGGGTGCAAAATGTATATGGCGGAAGTGTTGGGTGCAAAATGTATATCACGGAACAAGCTGGACATGAAAAATGAAAAATAAAAATAAATTTCACCTTTATTATCATAAACAAAATCAAAATTCCAAAATTTCAAATTTACATTTAAAAACGTTAAAAATAATATTGAATAAAATTTAAATAATTGTTTATACTATTCATTAAGTAAAAAGTGTTATAACATTATATAAATTACTATAAATCTTGGTACAATGTTAAAATATTCTATAAATTACTCAGTCTCATGTATATGAAGGAATTGTTGGGTGCAAAATGAATGTGACGGAAGTGTTGGGTGAAAAATGTATATCACGGAACACATTAGACATGAAAAATGAAAAATATGAACCAACTACTCAGTCTCATGTATATGAAGGAATTGTTGGGTGAAAAATGTATATGATGGAAGTGTTGGGTGCAAAATGTATATCACAGAACAAGATGGACATAAAAAATGAAAAATAAAAATAAATTTCACCTTTATCATCATAAACAAAATCAAAATTCCAAAATTCCAAATTTACATTTAAAAACTTTAAAAATAATATTGAATAAAATTTAAATATTTGTTTATACTATTCATTAAGTAAAAAGTGTTATAGCATTATATAAATTGCTATAAATCTTGGTACAATGTTATAGGATTCTATAAATTACTCAGTGATGCAGGAGCATCGAAAGCAATCAAACGAGCATGGAGGCGAAAGACAGCTGGAAAGCGCAACACGCATTTTCTCACGTTTTGAGATATTTTTGAAAACATTAAATGTAGTGGTTAAAAGGAGGCGTACTCACACATTGTAAATAGATCATGAGCGATTGCTCTCATCTATAGAAAGTTAAGGAATTTATACATAGTTAATGGAAGTAGGTAGATTTAAATTCTAGATTAGACAGCTTTAGAGCATAGGAGGGAAAACGGATATAGACACCCTCATTCTTGTATCATTGTAACATTAAGCACATTAGCACAGAATAGAGAGATAACAAAGAGTTGTAGAGAAGAACCCATGTACAGAAGCTTTGAATTAATATGTGGAGCTTTGAATCAGACTCATGGTGTTATGATGTTTTTTGTGTATACATGCTGAATGGTATGCTTATGGTTGTTTATTCTCTTTGTTATGCATTTTCTTTAATATTGTGTGAATGTATGATTTCATGTTGAATGTTGAAGTTTGAGAGAGGAAGTGAATGAGTTTCAATTGTTTCTCATCCTGAGTGAGAAGTTCCTGCAAGGAGTGCAGTGAAACGTCTGCAAGGAGTGCGTTGACAAAGGTTCAGAGTTTTATCTCTGAAAAGCTCAGGAGGGATACCATTGTTCTTATTCCAACAGAAGTGCAGGGGTAGCACAAGAAGTCGTGCAAGGAGTGCGCAAGCGTTGGAAGTATTAAAACTTAAACACCCAATGGAGAGTGGAAGGACTATTGTTGCAAGGAGGCCACAGAGTCAGGCAAATCAAATACCCATAAGTATTTGATAGATTGACGCAAGGAGTGCGTGCAGAAATTCTTTTGAGACTTGAAGTTACCAGAGGGGGTTCAAGAGGGTTGACACTTTTGAAGTATTCAAAGGAAGACAAAGGTCAAAGTCATCCAGCAGAAGTAAAGTTTAGAAGGAAGAACCTTGGTTCATTTCAAAGAAGTCATCGAAAAGGAGGAATGAGAGGTCAGAATTCTTCCAGGAAACCTTATGAAGTCGCGAAGACCGTGAGATCCAGAGAAGCTGCAAGGTGGATAAGGGAGGATGAACCCATCAGTTGGTATCAGGAATCAACGTGGACCGTTGATCGTGACCTGTCGTGAGCCATCAGATCATTTTGGGGTTCAGGAACCTGAGAGGACAGTGGCTTGGGATTGAGAGTTTTGAACTCCCAATTCCTGGAAGTCCGAAATCATGCAGGTTGTTGGGTCGAAGGGAGGCTTATAGTCATTGATCCCGTTGGAGGTACTAATTTGGAGTTCGGGGTTTTAAAGGTCGAAGAGCTGGGAGCTTTGCATCCGGATTCGTGAAGTCGCGAAGTCTGAAATCTTGATAAAGTGACACGACTCATGTGGAAGTCAACTTCAAGCTGACCTATCAGGTTTCGGCATTTCGTCATTCGGGAAGACGAGAGATAAGGGATTCTTTGATTCTGAGATTCCTGAAATCGTGAAACATGATAAGGCATGCAAGAGGAGGACATGGAAACATTTCGGGGATTCATCATTTTGGGTTTCGGCAGTTGGAAGGCCGACAAACTCGACGACAGGTATCACGAAGTCGCGAACTCCGAGGTCTCGAATTTGGATAGGGTGCGACACTATTTCCGCCAAGGGGATTTGAGTTGTCACCTGGTGTTTGTAAACACAGGCTCGTCTCATAAGGACATGTGGATACATTGTTGTGTGTGAAAGGTATTTCCCAAGGGGAAACCAAAGAGTCAACTAGACTCAAAGGGTAGATTTAGAGAGATCCTACGCAGACCTCAACCCAAGGGTTTGGGGGTCTACGTCAAGTTTGGTATCAGAGCCCAAAAAAATTATTTTCTTTCTGTAGCAGAGGAAGGAAGAATATTTCTTAGCCATGCTACCGAGAAGGAGAGATAGACCAATGTTTGATCCAGCAATGGAAATAGAAATGCACGAACTACGTGTCAGGCTTAATGCCATGGAGACATCACAGAGGCGCACAATCGACACTGGGGATATCAGTGAGGATGATAGTGAAAATGAAGCTGGACATGGAGAAGAAGTCGCAGTCGAAGATGTTGTAGACGAACGCCTGTTCAGGGCTATTGCTAGGATAGGTGCCAGGGAAAAGATGGAAATTCCCATGTATGAGGGATACCTAGACATTGAATATCTTCTAGACTGGATTAGAGCTATGGATAAATACTTTGACTATGAGGATGTCAAGGAAGATAGGAAGGTCAAACATGTTGTCACTAGACTTAAAGGGCATGCAACATTATGGTGGGATGAACTGCAGGTTGACAGATGCTGCAAAGGAAACCAAAAAATCAAGAGTTGGGATAGAATGGTTGCGAAGATGAAATCCAAATTCATACCCAAGGATTATCAAATTACTCTGTTTCGGAGGATGCAGAATTTGAGATAGAAGATGATGTCAGTAAAGGAGTACACTGAAGAATTCTACAAACTAAACATCAGAGCAGGTCATCGAGAAAGTGATGATGAGAAGGTTTCCAAATACATGAATGGTCTGCAATATGACATCCAAGATGAGATGAGCATGATGATCATTCGGACTGTAGAAGATGCTTATCAGATGGCTCTGAAAGCTGAAGAGAAGCTGAGCTGGAAGCAAGGTCAAAGAGGCCAAGGCAGAAGCATAGCTAGAGGTAAAACAATTACCCAAGACAGAACTCAGAGACCTCAAGAAGAGGGGAAGAAACCTCAAACTCAGCATGAGAGAGGAGGAAGCTCACACAGAGGGCAGTATGTTGATAGAAATACTTTTCCTCGAGCTAGAGGAAGAGGAAGAGGTAGAGGTGGAGAAATAAAATGCCTTACTTGTGGAAAAAATGGACACAAATCCTATGAATGTCTAGATAGAAAGAAAGAAGGTGGTGAGACTCACATTGTCGGAGCACAAGGACAGAATGTTGAGGCAGAAGATGTTGAGGGCAGAAGATCCTTGATGATGATGAAAGTTATCTTGAAGCCAGAGAAAGAGGCAGAGAACCTAGCCCAAAGGAACAAACTTTTTTGGACTGCTTGCAAGACCAAAGACAAAGTATGCAAAGTCATCGTGGACAGCGGTAGCATAGACAATCTCGTTTCTACAGAGATGGTAGAAAAGCTGGAGCTGGAGACTATTAAACATCCAAGCCCATACAAAGTTTTGTGGCTACAAAAAGGACATTAGGTAAATGTCACTAAACAATGTTTAGTTGAATTTAAAATAGGAGGATATAAGGATGAAATATTGTGTGATTTCATTCCCATGGATGTTTGTCATCTATTTCTAGGTAGACCATGGAAATATGACAGGAATGTGGTTCAAGATGGGAGAAAGAACACATACACCCTGGAGAAGAATGGAAGGACTCACATGTTGTTGTCGATTAAAGATAAAGAGGTGAAAACAAAGGTGAGAAACACTGTACTTATCATGAGTGGGAAGGAACTTCTTAAGGAGGTTAAGAAGAAAGAAGATACACAATTCATTGTGGTCAGGAAGCCTAGAATTGTTTTGACCATTACAAGAGTGGATGATTTACCAGAGGAAATCCAGCAGCTACTGGAAGAGTTCGTTGATATAGTAGTGGACAAACTACCTTGTTCGTTGCCACCGATCAGAAGCATAAGTCATCACATCGATATTATACCTAGATCTAGCTTACTAAACAAATTAGCATACAGATTGACACCGCGGGAGAATGAAGAAGTCAAGAGGCAAGTCCAGGACTTAATGGACAAGGGGTTGATTAGAGATAGCTTGAGTCCATGCCGTGTTCCAACATTGCTCAGCCCAAAGAAAGATGGAGGCTGGAGGATGTGTACAAACTCAAGAGTGATCAATAAGATTACCATCAGATACAGATTTCCATTGCCAAGGATGGATGATTTGATGGATTGCTTGAGTGGAGCAAGAATTTTTTCAAAGATTGATTTGAAAAGTGGGTATCATCAAATTCATATGAGAGAAGGTGACGAATGGAAGACAACATTCAAGACGAATGAAGGGCTGTATGAATGGCTTGTTATGCCATTTGGCTTAACAAATGCACCTAGTACTTTCATGAGAGTGATGAATGAAGTCCTGAAGGATTTCATAGGAAAATTCATCATTGTATATCTTGATGATATATTGATTTTTAGTAAGACTGAAGCAGAACACTTGAAGCATTTAGCTGTAGTGATGAAGAGATTACATCAAGAGAAGTTGTTGATAAATATGAAGAAATCAAAATTTATGAGGACAGAACTCATTTATTTGGGTTTTGTTATCTCTGCAAATGAGTTGAAGATGGATCCGGATAAGGTGAATGTGATTAAGAATTGGCCATCACCGAAAAGTGTATTTGAGGTTCGAAGCTTCCATGGTTTAGCTAGTTTCTACATGAAATTCATCTGAAATTTCAATGGGATTAGTGCACCAATGATGGATACGGTGAAGAAAAGACACAAATATTTTCGTTGGACAAAGGAAGCAGAGAAGAGTTTCAATCTGCTGAAGAAGAAGATCACTAAGCAACCAATTTTGGTGTTGCCAAATTTCAGGTCAAGTGTGATGCTAGTGGATTTGCAATTGGAGAAGGCTTAAGTCAAGATGACAGACCAATTGCATACTTTAGTGAGAAACTGAATGAGGTGAAGTTTAAGTACTCCACATATGACAAGGAATTTTATGCAGTCATACAAGCACTGAAGAAATGGAGGCATTATTTGGTTCCTAAGGAGCTTGTTTTGTACAGCGATAATCATGCCTTACAATTCGTGACTCAACAGGAGAAGTTGAACCAAAAGAATGCTAAATGGGTTGAATACATGCAGAATTTTACTTTTGTAATTAAGCATATTTCTAGTACTGTTAACAAAGTTGTTGATGCTTTGAGTAGGAAATGTTTGCTAATGCAGGAATTTAGAGTCAAAACTTTGGGTTTTGAAAATCTCAAAGAAATGTACAGAGACGATCCAGATTTTAAAGAGGTGTATGAAGCGTCTGAGAATCCAATTCTCAGGGAAAAAATCCAATGGGTTGAGTATTCAGGGGCAATCAGCTATGTATTCCAAAATGCTCCATGAGGGACAATTTATTGAAATAAAAACACAGTGAAGGATTGGCCAGACATTTCGGTCATGAAAAAACATTCTCAAAATTAAATGGCTCATATTTTTGGCCAGGAATGAGGACATATGTCAAAATATTTTTGGACAAATGTAGAATTTGTCAGCTCACAAAGGGAAGAAGACAAAACATAGGGTTATACCATCCATTACCCATACCTGAGAGGCCATGGGATTGAGTAAGCATGGATTTTATATTGGGGCTGCCAAAAATGCAAAGAGGATTTGATTCAATATTTGTGGTGGTAGACAGATTTTCAAAGATGGCACATTTCATACCATGCCAGAAAACCAGTGACGCAACTCATATTGTGAACCTATTTTTCAAGGAAGTTGTCAGACTTCACGACTTGCCTAGGAGTATTGTTTCTGATCAGGATACCAAGTTCGTGGGACATTTCTAGAGGAATTTATGGAAGAAGATAGGGACAAATTTGTCATTTAGATCAGCATATCATCCTCAAACAGATGGACAAACAAAAGTTGTAAACAGAAGCTTGGGAGATTTACTGAGAATTCTAGTGACTGAACACCACAATCAGTGGGATCACATTTTGCCACAGGCGGAATTTGCTTACAATGATTCAATCAATAGAAGCACAGGACAGAGCCCATTCCAAATTATTTATGGAATGCATCCAAGGGGAGTTTCTGAATTAAAGGATGTGGAACAAGTTGAATTCAGAAGTGCTAGTGCAAAAGACTTTGTAGAAGCAATGAAGGGGCTTCACAGCCAAATCAAGGAGTGATTGTAGAATTCAAACCAGGAATGCAAGCACAGGGCAGATCGACACAGGAGAAAACTTCAGTTTGAAGTTGGTGATATGATTCTTTCACATCTGAGGAAGGAGAGGTTCCAAAGGGGGACATATAAGAAATTGAAGATGAAAAAGATTGGACCATGCAGAGTCATGAAAAAATTTGGGGCAAATGCATATGAGATTGAATTACCCGATGGGATCAAAATTACACCGATATTCAACATCTCAAATTTGTACCCTTATAGAGCTAAATAAGGAGGAGAAAACAGTGAGCAAACAGAGGTTCAATGGGTTAAACAAATGCTTGTAGCTGAAAGGCCACAGATGGAAAGTATACTTGACAAGAGAGTCAGCAAGAGGACCAAGAGAAAAGAATATTTTGAATACTTGGTCAAATGGAAGGAACATCCAGTTGAAGATGCTAGCTGGGAAGATGAAGTAGAGATTTAGAAGCATGGACAGACCATGCAAGAGCTCATGAACAGGAGTTCATGAAAATTTTCAAGCGAGGGAGTATGATGCAGGAGCATCGAAAGAAATCAAGCGAGCGTGGAGGCGAAAGACGGCTGGAAAGCGCAACACACATTTTCTCACGTTTTGAGATATTTTTGAAAACATTAAATGTAGTTGTTAAAAGGAGGTGTACTCGCACATTGTAAACAGATCATGAGCGATTGCTCTCATCTATAGAAAGTTAAGGCATTTATGCATAGTTAATGGAAGTAGGTAGATTTAAATTCTAGATTAGACAGCTTTAGAGCATAGGAGGGAAAATGGATATAGACACCCTCATTCTTGTATCATTGTAACATTAAGCACATTAGCACATAATAGAGAGATAAAAGAGAGTTGTAGAGAAGAGCCATGTATGGAAGCTTTGAATTAATATATGGAGCTTTGAATCAGACTCATGGTGTTATGATGTTTTCTGTGTATACATGTTGAATGGTATGCTTATGGTTGTTTATTCTCTCTGTTATGCATTTTCTTTAATATTGTGTGAATGTATGATTTCATGTTGAATGTTGAAGTTTGAGAGAGGAAGTGAATGAGTTTCAATTGTTTCTCATCCTGAGTGAGAAGTTCCTACAAGGAGTGCAGTGAAATGTCCGCAAGGAGTGCATTGACGAAGGTTCAGAGTTTCATCTCTGAAAATATCAAGAGGGATACCATTGTTCTTATTCCAATAGAAGTGTAGGAGTAGCACAGGAAGTCATGCAAGGAGTGTGCAGGCATTGGAAGTATTAAAACTTAACCACCCAGTGGAGAGTGGAAGGACTAATATTGCAAGGAGGGCACAGAGTCGAGGAGATCAAATACCCATAAGTATTTGATAGATTATCGCAAGGAGTGCGTGCAGAAATTCTTGTGAGACTTGAAGTTACTGGAGGGGGTTCAGGAGGGTTGACACCTTTGAAGTGTTCAAAGGAAGACGAAGGTCGAAGTCATCTAGCAGAAGTAAATTTTAGAAGGAAGAACCTTGGTTCATTTCAAAGAAGTCGTCGAAAAGGAGGAATGAGAGGTCAGAATTCTTCCAGGAAACCTTCTGAAGTCACGAGGACCGTGAGATATAGAAAAGATGCAAGGTGGATAAGGGAGGACGAACCCATCAGTTGGTATCAAGAATCAAAGTGGACCATTGATTGTGACCTTTTGTGAGCCGTCAGATCATTTCAGGGTTCGATAACCTGAGAGGAAAGTGGTTTGGGATCAAGAGTTTCGAACTCCCGATTCCCGGAAGTTTGAAATCATGCAGGTCATTGGGTCAAAGGGAGGCTTATAGCCATTGATCCCGTTGGAGGTACTATTTCATAGTTTGTGGTTTTAAAGGTCGAATAGCTGGGAGATTTGCGTCCAGATTCGCGAAGTCGTGAAGTCCGAAATACTGATAAAGTGACACGACTCGTGTGGAAGTCAACTTCAGGCTGACCTATCAGGTTTCGGCATTTCGGCATTCAGGAAGACGAGAGGTAAGGGATTTTTTGATTTCAAGATTCCCAAAATCACAAAACGCGATAAGGTATGCAAGAGGAGGACGTGGCAACATTTCAGGGATTCGTCATTTCAGGTTTCGGCAGTTGGAAGGCCAGCAAACTCGACGACAGGTATCACGAAGTCACGAACCCCAAAGTCTCAAATTTGGATAGGGTGCAACACTATTTCCACCAAGGGGATTTGAGTTGGTGCCTAGTGTTTGTAAACACAGGCTCAACTCATAAGGACCTGTGGATACACTGTTGTGTGTGAAAGGTATTTCCCAAGGGGAAACCAAAGAGTCAACTAAACTCAAAGGGAAGATTTAGAGCGATCCTACGCGGACCTCGACCCGAGGGTTTGGGGGTCTGCACCACTCAGTCTCATGTATATGACGAAATTATTGGGTGCAAAATGTATATGACGAAAATGACGGAAATCGGATCCAAAAGCCTAACAGGGCTCAAAAAGGCTCAAAAATGAAAGTGCTCAGAAACTAACAAAACTAGAGCCATTGTGTCCGTCTCGTATTCCTGATTCCGGCCATATATTTACTTCGTCAAACGGGCTCCGTATGCGAAATATATCGCGTTCTGTCCGAAAACCCAAACAGGCAAAAAAGGGGATGACTATATAGTCCATACAGACCATACAGTGCCACGTGGCATGTTGATTGTACAGGTCGTACGACCGTACAACTCATGTGGCAACCCCTAGAGGTGACATGTGGCAGGTGATGTGGTGTACGGCAGACAACTAGACCAATCCATGGGTGACACGTGTCACCACTGTAAGGGTGACACGTGGCACAAGATGACGTCAGCAGGTGACTAGGCAGGTACAGTGGCAGGCTGACGCGGCAGGGCTGACAGGGCAGTGACGTGGTAGATGCACAAGCTGACAGCTAGCAGGGTATGTGGCAGATGTGGACCATCCGACATTTGACACGTGGCATTCTTCTATTGGTTGTTGAGGTGCCACGTGGCCCAATCATGGGTTTCCATGTGGCACCCTGTGGTTGGTTCGTGGTTTATGCAAAATATTATGGTTTCCACTGGGGTCGAACCCTCGACCTATCCTCCGAGCAACGGACTGGCAGGACCGGGCTAACCGCCCGCTCCATTGGTGTGACTTAATAGTCATACGATAAAACTTGTATTTAAGGTTGTTCAAGGTTCTTTTTGGAGGCGGGAAGGGCTGGGTCCTAGCCCCAGCCCTTGGTTGTATTGTCGCCCCATATGGCCATGAGCGCAGAGGTTAAACGGTTAGCGCCAAGGTATAAGCCCATGGTTCTAGGCCTAACTCCATGGGACCCGGACCTTTACCATACGAGTGCGGAGGTAACGCAGCAGGAGTGTGTGTGGATAGGGTCCAGCCCTCGAATCCCGGGCGGATCCCAGAGGACCAGGGGCCATCCACCAAAAGGGCGCGGGGGTTAATCTGTTAAAGCCCGTGGACCTATGACCATGCCACCGAACTAGGAGCCAGGGACAGGGGGCCAATGCACAAACGGAGGAGCGCATGGCCACATGGTCGTCCCATATGACCAAGGCACGCGCCAAAAAGGGGTTGCACCTAATTTTAAACAAAAAGTGGGTTTTATGCTAAAGTTTGGATTTTCATTGATATTATGCCTATTTTTAATGGATTTTCTCCATTATTGGGAGATATTGGGCATTTTTGGAGCCCAAATTTTGGGAGGAAGTTGGGGATGGATAACCAACTTCAGATCTATAAAAACCAAGCCTGTTTGAGGCCATGAGAGGACAGTCAGAGCAGAGTTATGCTGAAGGGAATCCAAGCCAAAGCCATTTTTATGCAGGGAAGCTATTGAGGAGAAGACGTTTGTGGGCCATTTCTGGGAGCTCCGGATGTCCGTTTTGCGTGTCGTTTTCTTTGCAGGGTTCTAGAGATCTGGAAGAACGTGACCAGATCAGTATTGTAGCCAATTGGCACTGTTGTGATGTACTTTTGAGCTTTTGAACAAAAATAAAGAAGCCTCCCCCACAGAGACAAAGGCCCGGAGACGTAGGCAAAGTTGTCCCGAACTCCGTTATCAATCCTCGTGTTATGGTTTGTTGTTTATTACTTCATTTCAGATCTGCATATGTGTATATGGTTGTCATAATTCCTCTCTTTTCCTCATTCTTTCATTATGTTTCTCAAATGGTTAATTAACACATGCAAAATTAAAACTCAACCATAGTCATTAAAAGATCTGATGAATCAATCACGAAACATGCTGGACATGGAAAATGAAAAATGTGATCCCGCGACTCTGCCAACCCGTGACTCCGTAATTGTTGGGTGCAAAATGTATATGAAAGAAGTGTTGGATGCAAAAGGTATATCACTGAACAAGCTGGACATGAAAAATGAAAAATAAAAATAAATTTCGTTATCATAAACAAAATCAAAATTCCAAAATTACATTTAAAAACGTTAAAAATAAGATTGAATAAAATTTAAATAATTGTTTATACTATTCATTAAGTAAAGGTACAATGTTATAATATTCTATAAATTACTTAGTCTCATGAATATGATAGAATTGTTGGGTGCAAAATGTATATGACGGAAGTGTTGGCTGCAAAATGTATATCACAGAACAAGTTGGACATGAAAAATGAAAAATGTGAACCTGCAACTTCGCCAACCCGCGACTCCATAATTGTTGGGTGCAAAATGTATATGATGGAAGTGTTGGATGAAAAATGTATATCGCAGAACAAGCTGGACATGAAAAATGAAAAATAAAAATAAATTTCATTATCATAAACAAAATTAAAATTCCAAAATTTCAAATTTACATTTAAAAACGTTAAAAATAATATTGAATAAAATTTAAGTAATTGTTTATACTATTCATTAAGTAAAAAGTGTTATAACATTATATAAATTACTATAAATCTTGGTACAGAGTTATAGAAACTCACGCATTTACTCCCACTCCAACTTGGCAGGGACTACACTGCCATGGATTACTTGTTAATATGTGATAATGTTTTGTTAAATTTTATTCAATTAATTATTCAAATTTATTTTTATTTTTCATGTCTAGCTTGTTTTGTGATATACATGTTAAGTGAACATTTAAGGCTCTGAGGCCTGTTAGGTAAAAATTTAAGGTTGTCAGAACCATCCAAGGGGCTCGCGCTGTGTAAACATTTAAGAAAGAATGTGTGTGGCAGGCTTTACGTACGTTAAGTACTTAATAATAATAAAAAAATAGACAAACCTTGGATACGCTAGCATATCAAACATTGGGATAAATTTAGCTAGCAGAAAATGCTAAGGCAAACATTCCAACTAATGCTAGCATTAATTCACCTTCAAGAAATGCATAAAAAATATATATGATTCAAAAAGACTGTATACGATCAAAAAGTTTGGATATATTAACATATAAAACATTGGGAATAGTGAAGTCGACAATAAACCTCCAATCTATTATCCAATCAGATCATGACATATATGATACTTTTTATTATATAAAAATCAATGTTTTTGGTTCCCTTGTTCCAACATTAGATATTATACAAAATATTTGCAGTCAACGGACAAACTAATACTAGGTCAATGAATTATCGATCGCTATAGTCCCTCTATGCCTACGGCAGGGACTAATAAAATAAAAACAATAATGCTAATTGTATAATTTAAAAAATTATTAGTTGGTTGGATGCCAAATGAAAGAACATTTTAGAAAATTCTCATGATGTTTGTATAAACAATTAGTGTTTAGATGACACATATTTTTGTCATATGCGAATCTTTAATAATATGTGATTCTTTTCGAGTATTGTGCATGTCATTTTTTTCTTTTTGAATATTTGATGGGAAAATATTTTCCAACATCTATTGGATTTTGACCCTAGTTGACTCGAACTTCCGAAGTTTCTGGCACCAACATCAATTTTTAAAATATAGTTATGAAACTTGAAAATTTGCTACACTTGAGTAGCAAAATCCCTATTGGAAAACATGAATGATATTGATATGTCAAAATAAAGTGTTCTCGTCCATCTACCGAGTCATTGGTCTTATATATATATATATATATATATATTATGTTTTTTCGGAAGGTTTGAACCTTAATTATAACTTTGTACTTCATTTGGTGCTATTTTTATTTGGAGTAGGCTAATTTGGGAGTAAACAGACTCATTTTTTCGACAAAAAAATGGGCTTGATTATGGCTAGATTTTGAGGGGTAGTTTGAGTTTCGTATGGATCAAAGTTCCATGCATTTCAGAGCCTTACCCCGGGAGTTTTTTCCCATTTTAAACCAACCCAAATGCTTAGAAAATCGATCAAAGTTATGGATTGGCTAGAAATTCAAAACCGCACTGCCAGAAAAATAACTCGAGAGGGAAGATTGCTTCCAAGTTATCCCACTCCATCCTTATTTTACCTGGATCATGGAATGCTTTAAGTGTTGTTTATGCAATCAATATTGAGCTCCTTTTATACTTTTTGTTTCTGGAATATGAAACATGTATTGCTATTGAAATAGGTCACGGAAACAATAATTCATTGTAAAAGTAAAATTAACATGAGTGCCTCTCGTGGATGAACACGGAGTGTGTCATAATTTTACAAATTATAGATCAAATATCAATATCATATCAAGTAAAATATGTTTATACCATCATGTCACTATCAACTATGTATTCATATTTCTTTAACCCATAACATTGTTTTAATAGAGATGAGTAGAGATTTTGTCCACAATAAAAATTTGGTAGAATATCTAGATCTACATGGAATCCTAATCATGACAAACTCATTTTGATGGTTTACATTCCATATCTACTTACCAAATGGTATTTAGTAACCAACTTTTTAATGTTCAATTTGCAGATGACTAAACTCTAACAAATGAGATGACTCAACATTTTGTGGAGGGCACGATGTTGTGTTTGGGTACAGTTGTGGCCGCAACAACCCCCCCTTTACTTTTTTCTTTTATAAGAAAAAGGAAAGCCCCCCCCCCTACTAAAATTTTGAATCCTATCGCCTAATATTCTACTAATTGAGCCCGATGCTATTTCTTTGCTTATTTTGAGGGAGTTGAGGTTTGGTCTTAACTAATGATTGTTTTGATGGAGGTTTATTATATCTTTTGATCTTATGATTTCAAATATCTTCATGATTCCTAGTTTACCTATGATGTCTTGTTGACATTTGTATGAGTGGTTGACACATTGTCTTACTACCTTATACAGTTCCTCGGGTGTTTAATGATTTTATATGGCTATAAGTTTTGATGATCTAGTACATGTCTTGAATGAGTTTGATGTAGGTTGTCAATCATTTTCCTTGATGACTTATTCAAGATTTGCTAGCATATGGTTCTTAACATCTTCATCTTTATACTCTGATATATTGGACAACTCTTAACTTGATTCATAAGGTCACTAATCCTTTCTATGTGTTGTGGATTAGATGCATGGAGCTATCATGATAGTTATTTAATCCAGATCATAGATGATTTCCTTCAATAAACCTCTCTTTTTCATGTCCTTCAAAATCTAGACTTATTCATAAGTTTTCTTAAAGGAAAGGAAATATAATGTTCTCATGTATTGGTGAATGTCATTTTAATCGCATAATTGAATTCGTCTCTTTTTTTTCTTGTAGGCACATGTTAGCATGATATCCTTTCTTCACGGTTACTCCAACCCTGAGATGCATGAGGGGGAATCGTTTGATCTTCTTCCCCTTTTAGCCTACCTTTTCTTTATCGAGATTTCCCTCTCTTTTATTCTATTATTTCCTCTATCTAAACCTCATAGTTGGATTCTTATCGTCGATATATTTCTACCGATTGTAACCATACTTAATTCCGAGTTTCGGATCAAAAGTTATGGCCTCTCAAAGTTTCCTAAGCCAAATCTCACCATTGTCACCTCGCTACCATGTGACCTCCACGTGACCCCCTATCATTGGTTCCATATGACGTGGAATTAACATGGATGATGACATGGCACCTGCCACCTAGCCCGTTGGGCCCACATTCAATATTGGAACCCTCTTCGTCATTGGAATTCATCCATTCCAAAATGCTACAGATCATGTCGATCAACTTTCCCGATGACAATCATCTCCTTCAACCTGATCAATTTTCTTGATGTTGATCATTTTCATCGACCCAATCAACTTCTCGACACCAATCAGATCCTTTAACCCAATCAACTTTCTCAAATTTGATCATCTTCGCCAACCCAATGAAATTTCCCAATGTCAATCTCATCCTCTAACCCAACCATTTTTTGCTACTCGACTAATTTTCCCGACCCGACCAACACTTCTGAAATACCATTCATGCAACATTTTTTAACGACCATATATTGGGCTACAGGTGTCGGAATTGATCTCATGATACCTCGTTGAAAATATATCGAGCAGAGGAATGCAATGGAAGAGGTCTTCAGGTCAGAAAAGTGACAGAAAATCTCAAAAATTGCAAAGAACAACATGCCACGAATTTGGGGAGGAAATGGACTATGCAGACTTCAAACAATCATATTTGGAGCTACGAGTAATGAAATTAGGTGCAAGAGGGCTCAATGGAAATTTGGAGAGAAGAATGGGTTGGGCTAACAATTTTTGTCTTATGGTGATCCTAAAAGGTCCAAAAATTCAAAACATAGAAGGAACCCCAATTCGGATGAAGAACCCACTATGCAGACTTCAAACAGTTGTATCTCAAGCTACATGCAATGAAATCAAGCCAAAAATAGCTCGATGGAAAGATGAGACAAAGGAGAATAAACCAGAATGATTTCATTCAACAGACGAGAGCCAAAAATTCTCAGAACGACCTAAGAAATTTAAAAAATGACCCAACAGGAAGAATGAATAATAAATTTAGTTAGAATCATTTGTAAACTGCCATAGGGTGAATGTAACCACCCAAAAGTCTCTTCAGCTCCCATTTGTAACTCCCACATCTACATTTTGAAAATGCAAAAGAAATTTGAAATGTAAAAAAAACAAAATTAGGGGAGAACGAAACAAATGGTCATGAGGTGAAGAATCTATCACTTGTTTTATAAAAGAGAGCTAGTTGAATGGAATATGACATTTACCCTTTTTAACAAAGATGATACTATCACTTCTTAATAATAAAGAGCATAAAAATTTTATGAAGTCTTAAATGTTTGCAAATGCTTGTGGAACTATTTTATACTTGTATTTGTTGATTAAGTTTTCCCGGTATTGATCATGTGAACTATTTATGTTCTTAGTATTCAAGATTCTTATGCTGTTGTGATTTATTATGAGTGCAGGGATGATGTTACGGGTTTTCTTTTCAACTATTTGAGACAATTTCTACAATATTATTCTGTTGAAATGTCTAGGTTGTCATGAACTATTTCTGTTGTCTATATATAACCTTTCATTGTACTCATTCTATTATTTTTTTCTCCTAGTGATCCAAAAATGAAGGTATTACTGATAAATTGCAAGTTAGTTTAATGTATTTTATGCATCGGATCGTTAAGAATGTGAAATACATAAAACTTATTATCTTGTTGCGGAATATCAAATGTGACTTTTACTTGATGCTTATTACTGAATAACGAGATCGGCCATTAATATCTCGGCTGGAAATGAAGAGAATAGAACAACAAAACAGAAAGATAAATAGAGACAAGAGGTTGATAACGGATTTCAGCAATCGTTGGCTACATCTTCGGGCATGCTTCCAAGTGGAGGACCTCTTTATTGCTCTTTAAAATGCTCAAAGTTCTCTTACATAGGCTCTTTGTTGTTACATAATGTGCTTCAGATCTTCTGTGCAAGACCTCCTTCCTCAGATTCAAGCATGCTCCATCAAATTCCTCTCAAAAACATGGCAAAGTTGCCCCTCAAAACATGAGAAAAGGCCAAAATTTACAAACTGTCCCTTCAAAACCCTGCATCAAAAAGTCTCCTCAAGGCTTCAAAAAGCCTGGTTTTTTATAGTTTTCAAGATCAAATGAGGAAGTTCAACTTCCCCTGAATATATGGCCTCTTTCTGGGATCAAATCCCCCTCCAAATGGCCAGGATATGTTCAAAAAACCACTTGTTAGTCATAATATCAGGCAATTAATTAAAAATAATAAATAACAGGCTTAAAACCCCATTTTTAAACTTTAGGATATGTTTAAGCCCCCAAAGACGGTCATATGAAGTCCATATGGCCAAGCGCTGGCCCATACTTCTGCTAGCTCCTGTTTTGGGGGCGCATCTCATGTGGCCTCGGCCTAACCAATAAAATCTGCGCGGGCCCTTATGGGATTAGGCCCCTAGTCTTGTGGGATCCACTCGAGATCCAAGGGCTAGGGTCTATCAAAATCCCCGCGCAAATGTTATGAATAATCCCCCACACTCCAGGTTATATGCAATGAAAGTCGACCACGGGTTGGGGCTTAGCCCCAGCCCCCATTTGCGCCCCTTTGAACATGCCTCCACTTTATATAAATTAAAGTGGTTGTAAAATAATAAGAAACACTCGGGTGCATTGGTGTTTGGTCATTCCCCAAAGAGCTTGGTCTTGGTTGTGGTCAAGGGATCAAACCTCAAGAGCTCCATAAAAATTTTCCATTCAAAAAGTGATGGGGTGCCACATGGCAGCCCACGTCTAGGCCACGTGGCACTTCTTCATTTGCCAACAAAGTGCCACATGTCAACCTCTGAGTAGATCTGCCCTATGCCCAATCAGACTGTTGTTGTGCTGCCACATGTCACTGCCAAATCAACATCATTAATTTTTCTTTGGTGACATCATGCTAAAGTCACCATTGACTTTTTTCTAGTCCTTTGACTTTTTAGTTGTTTGAGAAAACGGTCAGAGTGAAATAACTCTCGCATACGAAGCCCGTTTGATAAAATGAATATATGGATGGAATCAGTGCGACGAGACATACGCAATGGCACTAGTTTCATTCAATTACGAGAACTTTGATTTTTGAGCATTTTTTGAGCCTGAGGAGCCTCCTGGATCATTCCTCCCCAATTTGGAAGATTTTGGACCACTAAAAGTCTGCTTTTACTCAGGTAAGAAGTGAGGGTACTGTCTCGCCACTTTATCCTGTATCATCCATCCTCTCTGTTGGGATAATGATCACTTGACTAATCACAACAAACATGAAAACTGAGATAGCATTGTTTATCAAAGTAATCATTTAATTTATCTTACAATCATCTACATTCTTTGTCACACTTTGCAGCCATACACCACTAAACAACAACAAACTAATCAACAATGCGAATGAAAATGACAAAACATGCTTCCCCTTTTGCACAGGAACAGTAACCAAAGTATGCAACTAAACCTCATGATGTACCTCCGATGACACTTCATGACTGTTAGAAACATACTGAACCATCTCATGTTTAGAATCACTAACTTCATGTTTTGTTATAGACATAAGTGTTAAACTTTTGCTTGCATTTACCATTCTTTTTAACTTCCCTGTAGTTGCAAAAGACCTGTCAGTTTTCATGCGATGAGCACAAACAATGTACTCTTTCCCATCTTTCTGGAAGAAATATTTATTCTCCTCCCTATAGAATATAGCTTTCCTATCATAAAGGTATGGGCTTCCCAGTACAATTCCACATATGTCCAGTGGCACTATATCAAGCTCTACTTCATCAACATAATTAGAAGTGATTGCGAACTTGCTTTTACATTGCTTGGTTACTTGTAAATTATTATCACCACATATCCATCCCAATGGATAAGGTCTAGGATGTGACTTAGTTTCAAGTCCCAAGTTATTTACAACCTCTTCACTAATTAGATTGGCTTGTGATCCACTATCTACAAGAGTATCAACTTTAACATTATTTGTTATGACTCTTATGTGGAAAAGTTCACTCCTTTTACACTCATCATTTACATCAATTGAATTAGAAGAGCTAGTGCTTGCAACATAATTTATACCTCGGATTCCCATAGCTACAACCTTTGTCTCATCACCAGAATTTGATCCAATATCCCCTTGAAATGTCGCAGTTGTGGTATTCTTCCTTCCATGGTTGGCAAACTTATTTGGCTTCAAGTTAGGATGTAAGACCCAACAACGATCTTCATCATGGTCTACTTTCTTGCAATGCTTGCAAGTAGGCTTCTCCTTTCTTGTTGTGGTTGTCTTCTTCTCTTTCCTTTGCTCTGCATCCTTTCTTTGCCAAGTATCTGTAGAAACACTATCACCAACATTCCCTTTACTGGATTCAATGTGAATGGATTATACACATACTTCATCAAAATTAGAAGGATTTAGCATAAGAATAGTGTGCTTAAGATAAGAATGTAAACCACCAATATATTTTAGGAGTGTCTCTTGTGTATATAATGGAATACCCAAATTTAAATCTTTCTTACAAAATATCTGAGTATATTCTAATACACTTTGACCTTTTGATTGCCTTAAACACTGCCAATTCATCATTTCTTGTTGCATGTAAGCTAAAGGGCAAAAATGTTGTTTTAATGCAATAATAAAATCATTCCAAGAAGAGATTGTTTTATCACTTTTCTTAAGATTCTCTCTAGTTCTGCTTTCCCACCATATGAGATTTGTGCCTCCCAATTTGAGACTTGCTAGTTGAATCTTAGTTTCATCATCAACAATCTTTTGTATCTTGCAATAGACTTCTAATTGTCTCACCCAATTATCTAGCTTTTCTGCATCTAATTCACCATCATAAGTGGGTAATTGAAACTTTACATCTAAATTTAATAACAACATATCAGAAGAATGATGATTTTTTTGCTTATCCTTGGAGGAATGTACACTTTCTTCATTATTAGATGATGAGGATGAAGGAGAAGAAGGTTTCGAAGGTCCACCACCTCCAACTCCTCCTTCTTTTCTTACCGAAGATTCACCTTCTTCAACTTTGGATTTCTTCGCTGACCTCTTTCATGATAAAGTTCCTCTACCATGGCTTGCATCAATTTAAAGGCCTCAAAGAAATCATCTTCAGATTTGAAGGGACCCAATTTGTGTGGTGAAGACATCTCTTGCTTATGTGGTCGCCTTTGAATCTCTGTGTGAAGAGCCTCAAGTTGGCCTTCTCCTCACTTGAGTTTTTCTCTGGTGAGCATCCAATGCTTGCAATTCCTTTCAAACCTTCAAAATCAAATGCTCTGATAACATAAACTTGATCCAAAAATGAAGATATTACTGATAAATTGCAAGTTAGTTTAATGTATTTTATGCATCGGATTGTTAAGAATGTGAAATACATAAAACTTATTATCTTGTTGCGGAATATCAAATGTGACTTTTACTTGATGCTTATTAATGAATAAAGAGATCAGCCATTAATATCCATGCTGGAAATGAAGAGAATAGAACATCAAAACAAAAAGAGAAATAGAGACAAGAGGTTGATAACAGAGTTCACCAATCGTTGGCTACATCTCTGGGCCCGCTTCCAAGTGGAGGACCTCTTTATTGCTCTTTAAAATGATCAAAGTTCTCTAACATAGGCTCTTTGTTGTTACATAATGTGATTCAAATATGTTGTGCAAGACCTCCTTGCTCAGATTCAAGCATGCTCCATCAAATTCCTCTAAAAAACAAGGCTAAAATGCCCCTCAAAACATGAGAAAATGTCAAAATTTACAAACTGCCCCTTCAAAACCCTGCATCAAAAAGTCTCCTGAAGGCTTCAAAAAGCTTGGTTTTTTATAGTTTTCAGGCTCAAATGAAGAAGTTCAACTTCCCCTGAAGATATGGCCTCTTTATGGGATCAAATCCCTCTCCAAATAGCCAAGATATGTTCAAAAAACCACTTGTTGGTCATAATATCAGGAAATTAATTAAAAATAATGCATAACAGGCTTAAAACCCCATTTTAAAACTTTAGGATATGTTTAAGCCCCCAAAAGGCGGTCATATGAAGTCCATATGGCCAAGCACTAGCCCAAAAGGGCTAAGCGTTGGCCCATACTTGCACTAGCTCCTGGTTTTGGGGTGCATCTCATGTGACCTCGACCTAACCAATAAAATCCGTGCGCACCCTTGTAGGATTAGGCCCCTGGTGATGCAGGAGCATCGCTCACTCATCAAGTGAGCCAGCACATTTAGAGGAAACAACTGGCTAGCACCAGCACACAAATTTTGAAATGCTTTGGAAAGTTGTTGCCCCGCCCTTTAGATGAAGGCATTCATAAGGAGCGCACTATGTATATTGTAAATGGACCGTGAGCCTTTAAGCTCACGTACTTAGGTAGCTGAGGCATTTAATAGTTTTAATGTTGTTAGATAGGAATTTATTGTAGATTTGATAGTTGTAGAATTCGAGAGGGAAAACAAAATATAGGCACCCTCCTTTGTACATTGTAACATTAGCAATTATCAAACAGGAGCAAGAGAAGAGCAGAGCAGAGAACTGGTGAAGAACACCCATGTACAGATTGAATTAATAGAAGGAAGTCTTTCATTCACTTTCATGGTTTGTGTTGTTTCTCTATGTTGATATTATGCTCATGTATGTTTGCTTTCTGTCATACGTTTGCTTTGATATGCTGCGTATGTGATTTCATAGTTGATTAGAAAT
>ML803952.1:0-12159 GCA_009831015.1 Picea engelmannii
TATCAAATTATGAATCAAGCATCGTTAGCTTAGCTGATAAGTTTTTAGATTTGTACAATAGTGTAGGAAGATACAAAGAATTATTATTTCGATGTATTGGTTATCATTATGGTTCTCATAAGTTTTTTACTATCTTACTACAATATCTTCAAAGAGATATTATCCTAGACTATTTTTTCCTCGATTTGAATAAGTAAATTCCTAGCTAGGCATGGAGAAAGCATTGTAGGAGCAAGCCTATTACTTAAGAAATTTATGAAATAGTTACATAGCTTATTCACATTGATTTATTTTAAATAATTATTGAGCTTATGTAGTTTCTAGTAGAAAATGAAAGATCAGTAAAAAAAAATTATACACATAAAACTTATCCATGGAAAACAAAGGACCATTCCTGAATTTGTTGTATGTATTTATCCTAAAAGTACCATAATAAAGTTAATCGAATATATATATATATATATATATATATATATTATACTAATGTATTCATAAATAAACATCTTGTGTTAAATTATTCATATATATAAATCATAATTAAAAGCCTACTCTAAGATTAATGACAATGAAAAAATAGAATCATAATCGAATTTCAATGTAATGATATTGATGTTTAAGTATTCATTACATCTCATTAATAAAATTGAGTAGATCATGTTCCAAATGTTACTTCTCAAGGACTAATCAACATAAATCAATATAAAAAAAATATAGACATATCTCAGTAAATCCTCGTACAACCATTAAGTTCAACTAAACGAAAACCCCTTAATAGAATTTAATTTATATAATAAGAAATAGGATTAATGAAGCATCTTTAGATGGAATTATAAGGTTGAATTCCACCGCTCATATAATCATTATAATCTAATTCTAAGTAAGATATAACATTTCATTTATTGTGTTTATTATAAATCATAATAATTGAACTATAATGAATTAAATTACCGTCAGTTTAACATCAATGAGAGAGTTTCTTCCAATCACTACCAAAATAAAGAAAAACCTTTAAAGAGGAAAGAATATTTGCACGTGCAAGTTCATAGATGGATTCTTTATTTGATTTCACCTTCGTTTGCTCCACAACCAAAGCTATCTTGTCAAGAAGGTTTTTCTTCTCCTTCTCTTTTGATTTACATTAGTTTCATGTTAGGGGATGCAATTGATTTTTCTTTTCTCACTCACATAATTTGTAATTTTTATTTTATGTTTGCACCAACAATTCTAACATATTTACCAAGTGTATTTGGTACACCATTGTACAATACATTATAGGAAGGATGAAGGGGAAAATAAGAGGAAGAAGAGGGAGGAAAAGAAGAAGAGAAATAAAAAGGAAAGAGGAGGATAAGAAAAAAAAAACACAAAAAAGAAGAGGGGAAAGAGAAGGAGGAGAGGGATTAAAAAAGGAAGAGGAAAGAAGAGGAGGAGAAAAGGACAAAATATGAAGGAGGAGGAGGGAAAGAAGAAGAAAGAGAGAGGTAAGCCTCTACCCATGACAAATCTACCCCTAAAATATCAAACCTCACCCAAAAACTTATAAATATGCAATTAATCCCATAAAATATTAAACTCTAACCACAAAAATCATTCCCCCAATTAATCTAATACATCAAACTCAAAAAATACATTTGGGAAAAAATGAAAAAAACTAGAAGATTCTTACGTTTGATCTAAAGGGGGACCCAAAATATCCCTATGGGAACTAAATACTCTCCGCAATATGTAGATATTAGGTCCCCATAATATCCAGATAGTGCTCCAACATAAAAATCCCACACATAAATTTCAAAATGAATCCAAGAAAGTGAATTTAAATTCTTTTAAGCCATATATACAAGAGTAGAGCGATGCAAAATAATGTTCCATCCTTATGTCCTTTCTATCCTTTTTGCGTACTTCTTACATCTCCCTTACATCATTTTGTGTGTCCTTTTAAGAATATTAAATAAGGACACTTTTAATATGCAATAAGGACACTTTTAAGATGCAATAAGGATGTAATTAGTACACTAAAAAGAACACATGGATGCAAAAACAAAGATGCCCCAAGGAGACACAAAAGTGACCCTTGTGCATCCTTTTCCTCAAGTTAAGCATAAGAGGAGTTCCAATTAGGATGCAATATGCCATTATTATAGTAGTGGTTGTTTATGAGAGACATGAACACCATCATTACCATCCCTTAGTCACAACGCTAACTAATAAGTTATTGCGGCTTGCCCTAGCCATTTTTATTTATTTTTGAGACTTGTCCTAGCCATTTTTTTTAAATATTTTAATAGAGAATTTCCCTAGCCATTTTTGAAACCAAAATCCATGAGGTCAATTGGGTTATTGAAAATAAGATGTTTTCTTATCTCTACTTAGGTTCAATTATTACAAAAGTGATTGGCTCATCATCATAAGAATGATAAAAAATAATAAATCTAAGTGAGTACTAAGCACCTTCAAGAAACACCTTATATGCACACTTATAATGTACAATGCTATATACTAGAAACTTTAATTTAAAATTCTTTCTATAATAGTTAAATTTTTCCATAAAACTATTATAATTGTTCATTTCCTCCTTGGGACGAATTCATTCAAGCATAAACATCTCACCTTCAAACCTAGATGGCCTCAAAATTTCTCAAATCTAAAATCCCGAATCACTTAGTCTAGAAGCATCTTCGATCCTAACCGAAAATCCTTCCTAAAAACCCACATTGATAGAGATGAAGCATAGTAGGAAACACATCTCCCAAGTGAGATGAAGTAATGATGATATGGTCTAGATTGGGAAGAAATTACATCAAAACATCATTTTTTGAGTGTACAAGATCTTTCTTATGCCTAGGAATGTGTAGTATTGCATGCTATCCCTCATATTTTATTTCAATAAATTGTTGAGTGGCTCTAGTGTTGGTGGAGTGGTTATCAAAATTTGGTAGAACCATGCATTTTGGTTGTGACCTATGGAATCGAGTACTGGTGTGCAATTGAAATGAAAGTTAATACCTTGGTTTCCATGTGATGGATAAGAGACATGGGAAGAATAGTAGTTTGATCACTAGGTTCACAAATGTTGTGGGTATGATAATTTGGTGGTTGCATTGAATATATGTGAACACGGATGATTTTTTTTTTAGTATTCTACCATGGAAAACTTTTCCCCCGGTAGTATTGAGTAAAATCCATGACAGGTTCAACATTGTATCATCCATGTTGTTTACATAAAAATAGAATTGATAGATAAACATGACCTCTGTCGATTTGATATTTTTGTTAATTTTTTCATAAAACCTATATAATTTATTGTATACTATTAAAGAGTTTGATTTTCATCTATTCAAATGGGAAAGTTATGAATAGTTAACACTTTATTAAAATATTGTCGAACCATGCATAATACTATGTAATGCATAGGAATTTCAATCCTCGTATATTCATAAAAATATTCTATTTGAGATATTTTGTTATTCACAAAATAAGATAAATCCATGTAAGTTGTCCTTTGTAGTAGGTTGTCAAACAATTTTCAGTTTCATTCTATTTTGGAATTTGAATGCACCTCTTTTATGTATAATGAAGGTTGTATATGGATGAAAATAGTGCCAAAATCTTAATTTTTTGTTATGGTGGGATGAATTGATTTGTTTGAATACACACATAGCTCAAATTTTAATGATATCCCATGATTTAAAGATAGGTATAAGTTTGAGTTTGTTTAGCATCATCTATTCCTTCAACATGTTTATAGTATTGTAGGCTCGACTTTGAGTGCCTGCAACCAAGTTTTTTGAATGGAGATTTTTGTAATGAAATGAAATAAACCCATAGTTGTTTTGATTGTTTCATGAAAGGGAAAGAGACAAAAGGAGTAATGGTGAATGAAATAGGCTGAAATTATACATGTAAATTGTCTTATTGCATGTCTCTTTCCCTCATACTACCATCATATTTCTTTCCCCATGTTCTATCATTTGATCCCAAGATACTTTTTACTGGTGGCCCTATTTTCCCTAAATTATTATATGATAATGGATTTGATTGGCGTACTAAAATTATTTTCATTGTTGTGTAATAGGATCCAGAGGAGGCCATGGAAAGAGGATGCGGATGGTTTAGAACTACTAAATCGCAGAGAGGAAAGTGGGTGGAAAGGGATATGATAACATAATCTGCAGTTACAATAAAGGTAAGAGGAAAAAGAAACCCCAACCAAAGGAGGAAGGTCTTTATGAATTCAAAAATGCTACAATATAGAGGAGATAAAGTCATTTTTTCCATGAGGCTTTTGAGGTCAAACTTATTGGTTGAAAATGCACAAGAACGGTGAGTTAAATGTGATTCTATGATCAAGGGAAAAGTTTGAAAATTAGCATGGCCATGTGGGATAGGGATTTTGGATACTTTTCTTGTTGAAATTTTGGCTCGATGTATATACCTAGGGTCATAAAAAAATAAATCAACTCCAAAACATGATATCAATATGTCAAATATATGACTAAGGTGAGTTTTTTGTTGGATAACATATTTGTTGAAATGATATAATTGGTGTACTAAACATTATTGACTATGTTGTGTATTACAGGAGTCAGATGAGGCTGTGGAAACAAATCGTGTCATATCAAATGAGGACACAACGGATGGCGTGTGACATCAAGTACTCAAATTTTGACTTAACTTAGGAAAAAATGATCGGATGGCATTTTTTGATACATCCATCTTTTTTCAAAATATTATTAAAATTTATAGTGTATTATCCAATCTTGACAGAAATTAATGCATGCTGTTGACTATTTTAGATGGAGATTGGAGAAAATGTAGAGCCCGAGCATTCAAATAGCAAAAGAAAAAGATATGAATGTGGACATGGACCTAAAACTGTTAAATCACGTAGAGGATAGTGGGTGGAAGAGGATATGACAATGCATCCTACAGACACAACAAATGATTGCATTGAACAAGAGGTTGGTCAAGACTATAGTACATGGGATGAATACTTTGAGAAAATTGTTGTTTGTGGATGTTATGTATGTCATGGAAAGAAACAATTCAAACGAGCGATTGTACAAATACATTACATAGATGATGAGATTCCACTAGGTAGTATGCCTCCTACAATCAATTCAAATCCTATAGGAATTGTGGAAAGGAATTTTCCAATTTGATATAAATAATGTGTATACTTATTTTAAACATTGTTTTATATTATTTGAATAATTAATTTTTTTCTTAATGAATACTTGTAGGATAAAGTTCTTGGTTTAAAGTTTTCTGGAGCACCAACTTCTATCCTAGAGGGCGATGATCATTTATATGATGATACATCTAACAAAAATATGTGCACATATACCAACTCCGAAGATGAGGATCTGATGAAAACAAGTAACAGAACAAGAACCTATTTAAAGATGCATAATTTACTTAAAGACAAGGAGAAGGTGGACTACATAACCTATGAGACTGAATGTGATGGAGATGATGACTTTCCCCTATGTTTGAGATCAATTTACAAAGAGACATTTGATCGTCGACTATATTGCACTTGGCCCACTGATTAAAAACTACTTAGAGTGTATGAGTTGTTTCAATATTGGGGATACAACTACATGATACAACCCTCCAATATTCATGGAGAAAATCTAGGCCTCCTTATTGTCCAAAATGTCCATGTGGGATCTAAACATAGAAACAATTCACAACAAACCACTAGAAGATTAATTCCATATTATGGTTCATCATATTACATTGGTGAATGGAGAAGGCTAACATAATATAATCCTAGCATGTCAGCATATGGTCTAAATTTGAATATGTATACACATTGTCTCCAATTGGAAAGTGGAAAATAAATTAATAGAGGTCACCTTATGTATATAGGTTTTATAAATAGTAGTAAAGGAAGGGACCCTATTGTAAGACTGAATTGTCAATTTGTTGAAGTTATAAATGATAAAGATGGATATATGTAAATAGAGGTTGATATATTGATAATGGTTGAGGCTATTGTGGACCTTACCATTGGGAATGAGAAATTGATTAATTACCCCTTCTTAAAACACACTCCTACTCGAAAGAAAAGGGAAGAACAAGGTCTCCCTAAGGATGTTCTTAAGAGTAGAAAACCAAAGAATAATCAATGAGTGTGGATTGACATTTTATAAACTATGTTGTCGAAATTGGGTTTTATTTTAAATGATTGTATAGAAAAGGTAGTCTATAAAATAATGTTATGATATTCAATTGATGTATATATGTTCATACATTCTATATTTTTATTGGTTAAGACATATTTGATTATATTTCTTTGAAATTAATACAATTATGATTTATCCAATTGTTTCCAAACATTAAATAATGCTTGTGTTTGTTGATAGGTAGAATCTATTGATGATACACCTACTAATACCCAAGATCAAACTGGGTTATTACCCAAGATCAAACTGGGTTATTAATATTTGGATGGGATGATCCAAACCATCCTTTAACCCATACCAGGATGAAAAGATAAACATTGAATAGAATACTACCAGCTGATAAATTTGAGGAGCTTATGAGATTAGCATACATTTATGACATGCCACATAGATTTAATGATGATGATGATAGTGAAAATGTAGTGCATGAAGAAGGATGGAATGAAATGCTTACATGTTTCTTTGGATATGGAAACAATGATGATGATAATGATCATATGGTTGACAGTAACGATGATATCAAGGGTAATTACCACCAATTTAATCTTGATTATAACAATATGAAAGACTCAATCAAGAAAGAAGTGAAGACACCCATGTTCAGATCAGGTGCAAGTAGAACCTCAAAAATTGCACGCACATTGATATTATTAGAAATCAAGTCACGATTTGGTTGGTTAGACAAAGGATTCACTACCCTACTGAAGTGAGTTGAAATGTATTTCTTACTTTTCATTGTCAATTGGTGTACGTAATTCGTAAACATTCATCAACTTCATTTATATTTATCTAAGAGGATTTTAAAACCATATATTGTATTAAAAAATTCCTATTATAGATTTACATATCAAACATGTTCATCATAAATCAAACATTCAATTGATTTAATCTTTGGCAATCTTACAAGGCACTAAAAACTAAAATATTCCATGAAGAGAATGTGTTTCCATCAACTTGCAAAGAATCACAACAATTGTTGGTTGAGTTGGGGATTGAATATAAGAAAATTAATTCATGTAAAAATGATTTCATTTTATACAGAGATGAATATCAAAACAAGGTAGAATTCCATGTATGCAAAGAGAAGAGATATCGTATAGATGTACAAGGTCCTACAATTCCAAAGAAGGTTTTATGTCACATGCCAATTATACCTATACTTCAACGAATGTTTTGTTGCAAGTCACTAGCACAATTGATGGACTGGCATGCAAATAATAGGAGTAAAGATGGATTCATGTGAATTCCTAATGACTCCAAAGCAATGAAACACATAGAGGAAAAATGGCCAAGTAAATTCAAAGATGGACCACGTAGTATTAGGTTTGGTCTTGCAATTGACAGAGTGTTCCCATTCTCTTTCCTGAGCTCAAATTATAGTGTTTATCTAGTTGGATTGATAATATACAATATTCCCCCATGGATGAGTGTTAGAAAGGAGAACCTTATGTTGACTCTCATTGTTCTAGGAAAACATCAAGTTAAAAGCATGGATGTTTATATTGCGTCTTTTATTGATGAGATGCAACTGATATGGAAAGACATAATAATGTATGACATATGATGTCCTCCATCAAATAGGTCCTTCATGTTCTATGGTGTGCTATGTTGAACTATTCATGATTTCCCAAGACTTGGTGTCTGTTATGGTAAGATAAAATATTTACGTATTCACACGCATAATTTATTTTCATCCCAACTTTCATACTTACTTTTATACTATTATGTTGATGTTATTAACATTACTTATTGAATTGTAGGGTTTCAAACAAATGGGATATTTTCATGTCCAAGATGTGCATATTAAATTCAAGGGAGATATTCTAAAGATATACATAAATTTATTTATGCAAACAACAGGGTTTTGATACCACAAGATCATAAGTTTAGAAATCATCTGAAGAAACAACTTGATGGAAAAGTTGAAAATAGAGGCCCTCCCATGATTATGGTTCCAGGTGATTGGATTAAGAAGTATGAAGATGCTGAATTGAAATCTTGGGAGGATTGTTTTGACCGGGGTGATTCAAGTGAAAAAACAAAACAAGTTGTAGTTAATATGCCATAGGAATGAAAAAGAAATCCATATTTTATGAGCTCCTATACTGGAAGGATCTATTAATATCTCACCTATTAGATCCTATGCACATCTTAAAAAAATTCCCAGATTCTATATTTCGACATATGTTAGGAAAGGAGAAGGACACATTGTCTTCAAGGAGATATATTTATCTTTCGTGTATTGATAGAAGACATGTGTGTCCAAATAGGGAAAATGAAACATATACAAAATCTACATGGATTTTGAAAACAAAGAGAGCAATACTAACTAAAACAATTCCATCCATTCAATAAGGACACCTATTGGCTATGGGTCATCATTGGATAAATATTTTACAGTTGATGGACATATCACGGGATTTAAAACACATGATTTTCATGATTTTATGAAGGTATTATATATCATCATTTAAGTTTTATTGGTAATTCAATATTCTATTGTGTGAGAAAAATTACTAATGACCTTTGATAAATGTGTTTGATAACATATCATGCCATTGGAAATTAGGGGGGATTCATGTCTTACCATTGACTTAAGGAATGCCATAAGTCGATTGTCAGCATTTAAAAGGTATGTGGTATGAAATGTTCATGTGTGAGAGACATAGAGATATTATATTCCATTTTAAATTTTCACTAAATATTCATACTAATTTATTATTAGTATATTAGGTGGGGGACCTCCAAGGAGATCCATGAATGTGAAGTACCAAAATGGAAGAAGGAAATTTCATAAATTGTATGTGTATTTGAGAAGGAGCTCCCTACAAGTCCACTTACATATACACCTAGTCGATGACATTGAATTAGAGGGTGTCGTATCAACGAGGTGGATGATTTTGTTTGGGAGGTATATGAAAACTCTAAAAATATATGTCTGACAAAAGGCACATCTAGAGGGTTGTATGACTAAAGGGTGTGTATTGAATGAAGTGTTTTTCTTCCTATGTGAATTCCTTGGTAAGGATTGTGAAGATGGGCCATGCTTCTGGGATGAAGGACAAGCATAAGATATTATTGATGGAGAAAAACCACAATCTAATGATGTTCAAGTAGAAATTAGTAAGTAAATTCATGATCATTGTGGTTGTTTTTCTTGCAATCATTAATTTGGTTTGTAATTTATTTGTCAAATTAATAACATAACATTTGGAGTTTGAAATAAACATGTTGACATGTAATAGGTGTAGACGAAAGTGATATAGTCGACAAGTTCATTATGTACGACATGGAATTTATGAACAAATGGATTGATTTGTATGATAAAAAGAGAGAGAAGAAGTGTTAGAAGCAAGGAGATAGTTTAAAAGATCCAACCCAATGAATACTCCAATTCCCATTGATCTTCTTGTGGAATGGGGAAAATATTGTGTTAGCACTAGAAGTCACCCTCAAATTGCATAGAAGGTAAGCCCAGTACCCATCAGTTTATACAGTAAATGTAAATGAGTTTTAGGTGATCAAATGGAGAGGAATCAATGATAGTAACGTTCTAACCCAGAAATATGGACTAGCATGCATAAGCAATTGAGGTCTGGAATCAACTTCAGTCAGTAAGTTGGAGTAAGGGTGAATAGAGGGAAAAATTTGGTGAGGAGAGTGTAGAGGTATGTCATGGACATCAGGTATTCCATCAGCCTAAGGAGGAAAAAATTAAGCACAAGATCCTCTTGGATTCAAATTTCAAGGAAAATGAAATAAATCATAACAACACTATAATCAAACATTCATCATAATAGAGTTACAACAATTCATGTGAATCAGTCATTCATGAACTCTCTCAGTATCATAGGAAAACAAGATGGGGTAAGAAAGATGACTTAGATTAACCAATATGTCTCAAAAGAAAATACATGACCAGAGAACCAGTGTTCTTCATAAAAATATTACAATAGCAGGGAGCCTAGCTCAACCATTCGACCTTAAAAAAATTATCAAAACTGTCTATAAATACCCATCAATGATGCAACCACCAGGAGTGTGATTGGACCACTTCCTTCCAATCCTTCAGTCAACGCCTACTCTGTCAGATTGTGCAGGTTTTCTCATGTCAGACACGAGCCAGGTGCAGTTATGTGCTTTACAGGAAAAATTGCCCATAAGGAAGCTTCAGATCGTCAACGTGCCTTCATGGTTGCGCTCTACAATGCTTTCCATTTATGGGGTGAGACGAGGTCTCAAATTCCACCCCCAATCTTCAATAACTACCTTCATTGGGATTAGGACAAGGCCTGACACTCATGAATGTTTCCAGGCGGTGCCATACAAATATTTCAAGTCAATCCCAACATCTCGAGGCCAAACATATCTTCTTATGTGACCAATACGAACGCTTTCAGTCTTTGGGGAAACTCCTCTCCATTGCTCCATCTTCAATGTGACTTAGGGCCATGACCATATGCAATTTCATGATTGCGGGCATGACCAAGGGTGGTTTGAAAACAAACTCCTTTTGTCCTTGCAATTCACCATGAACCGCTATGCGTCCCATTCCAAAAACCATGGTTCTTATTGCGGCCTTCCCTTTAAATTTTAAAACGTGGGCACCTTCTAACCCCATAATGGAGTCTGACCATTGATATTGTGATCTGATATGAGGCTTCTTGATCAATGACCCATCTCTGGCACTTTAGATCGATGCATCAAATCTTCCCTCTTCGAATCAACGCCTGAGATCTGCTTCACGAATCAGCCTTCAAGAATTTCAATTCTCAAACCACATTTCCCTCTAAGAAAAACCTCCAGTGATGAGGATCTGATGATGCGTGGAATTCTGAATTTGGATGGTCGAGATCCACTTTGGGTCTCGGGGACTTCGGGAAAATCAAAACTCAAATCTGGCTTACTTCTCCATGCGCTTTTACTCGGAGTTGTGGATCTGATGACACGTGGATCTGGCTGATCAATGACTCAGATACATTTTAGGCCTTCGGGACTTCATCCCTTCGGGATTTCTAAACACTTCTCATTTCAAATATCCCAAAGCTCATTTCCCTGAAGGCTTGGATCAACTGCCACCTGTCCCCTTTAAGATCAAGGACTCATATTCACTTTGAGGAATTTTTTTCTGGCACTATACTTCGTGCAAGTTTGCACTCCCGAACGTCCATGAGCCACTAATATGGACTGTTCCCAGAATATTCTTCGTTGAAAGATTAAAATTGTCTTTTGCTTATTCTTTAATATCGAAACAGGTTGTTTAAGAAAACTGCACTTTGTGTTCAAGGCTGCGACCTGTACGATCAAGGATTTGGATGACTGGCTATGAGATGAGAAAATAGGGAGACCAGGGCACAGAAATGAACAAGGGCAAACAAAAAATGATTTTATCGGCCAAAAGGGGAAAAACTTCAAGACTCGGCCTGCGAAAAGGATAGAGACAGGGAAAAACTACAGAATTAGGTAGAAACCAAAAACCCACAGGACTCTGACAAGTTCATGTGATAACATATTACACACTAGTATGGGTTGTTGAACAAATTCAAAATCAAATAGAAGATGCATGTATAGATTCAAACATAACAGAAGATGAAATCAACATCTGTAGAGGATGTGAAAGAAAGGTACAGTTGGAATTTTACGAAATGTTGTTTCCTTACAATTTTGACACTATTAACTATTTTAATATTTGTCATTATATTTGTTTTCACTTAAATAAATGGTCTTTCACAAGCGAGGAAATATCCTACAATGTGGGCATATGGACGAAATTATAGTGTAGAAAGTGTAGATGTAAAGAGACAATCCTTTGATTGTGGCATGATGGTTGATTTCAAGAAATTCAGTCGAGCAAGCTCAAAAGATAAGAATAATATTGAAGGGAATCTAAAATATGTTGGGAAAATCCAATAAATTATTGAGTTGGATTATTTCTCTTTTAAATGTTGTAGTTTTAAGTGTAGATGGTATG